>JAZHPH010000847.1:0-19771 GCA_037356405.1 Nasonia oneida | reverse complement strand
GTGTGGGAGTAGTGCGCTAGGAGTGTTAGCACATAGCCAGAGAGCGAAGAGCAGCAGTCGAGGAAGTGAAAAGCGACCGGGACAAGAGAGAGGAGCAGTCCGCGAAAACGATATGAGGAGGAAGACGAGGCAGTGCTGCTGATCGACCGACGACAGAGAGAAGTAAGGACGAGCCAAAGTCTCTCTTTCTCTGTTATGTCTACTATACATATATACACCCGTAAAGTCTACTGTAGCTCTTTCTCTCACTATCTCTCTCTGTTCTGTGAAGCCGCGAGTGTTGAGTGTGCGTGCGTGTGCATGTGTGTGCGAGTTGGGGATTTTTCGGGAGTCGTGCGCGCATCCGAACATAAGTGAGCGAGAGAGAGAGAGAGAGAGGCGGTGTACTCGCGCGATCGATTCTCTCTCTCTCTCTCTCTCTCTCTGTCTCTCTCGCTCCCCCTGCCTCGCGCATCGACCATCTCTGTCTCTCTCACTCTCTACGCCCGGTTATACACATCGCTTGGATGTATACACACGGACGACCGGTACATACTCTGACTTCCTCGCTGCTGATGCTCCGATACGCTCGCTCGTGTCACCCTGTGCGGAGAGCCTATATGTATATATGCAAAACTGTCCGGTCGGACCTAACCTCAAACGAGCGTAGCGGAGAGTCGTCAGCCTCCTTTCTCTCCGCGCCGATGCACGTCTCCGCGAGCACATCCCGATCGATCTTTTTTCTCTAATTTCCTCGTAATACGGCTAAGCTCTCCGGCGAGGACACGTGCTCTCTCTCCCTGGGCCGTGTTCTAGGAGTGGCTGATGCTACGGGGTGACCACGAGGCTACTCCCTCTGTGCTCGCGGCGAAGGCAAAGGCAAAGGCCTGTGTGCAGAGACTAGAGAGAGAAGAGAGGAAGGTGAGACATTGATACTCGCTCTTGGCCGTCGTTCTCGGGCTTCCTGTCCGGCCGATAATCTGGTTTGGCCGTATAAGCGGATTTCGCAGCCCGAGCGAGGGAGTGCGAGAGAGAGAAGCGGGCGCCGGGCCGCAGTGATAAAAACCGGACGACCGGCCGGCTGACCGAGCAGACGAGCAGCAGCGGCTCGACGTCGGAGTGTGTGTATATAGACGGTATACTCTGCGTACTGTTTTCTTTCCTTTCCGAATACTCCTCTATGCTTCCTCCCACGTCGACCGGGCGCACATCTCATTACGAGGCTCGAGAAAGTTCGTCTTTTCCTCCTCGCTCATAACCTATCCCCCACAGCGCGAAAAGAGAGTGCGAGTGTCAATTCAAGAATCGGAGTGTTGAGCAGCAGCAGCCGCGAGAATCGCGCGTCTATATAGCCGACGACCGCGCGCACGTATCTCTCGGAGTCTCCGCAGCAGCAGCAGCAGCAGCAGCAGCAGCAGCTCATCCAGTCCTGTGCGCTACGCACGCGCGAGAGCGAGAAAGAGTGAGAGAGAGAGAGAGAGAGAGAGAGAGCGAGAGAGAAGGAGAGCGGCGGGTTACCACACCCAACCGCGCCGGGAGCCGAACGTCGAAGAGAGAGGCCCCCGTGTGCTGCTGCTGTCTCTCTCTCTCTCTCTCTCTCTCTCTCTGTACGCTGGCGCGTGTGTGTTTCTCTTCTCGCTTTCCGCGAAGTAGACGTCCTCGTCGATCGAGCAACACTCGGCGGCACAGTCGGTGTTCGCTATCTCTGTGCGACGGGTTGTACATATACGAGCCGTGAAGTTATTGCACACGTCGCAGTCGCGCGCGCGTGGCGCAGTCCGATTTTCGCCAGTGCTCTCTCTCTCACTCGCTGTGTGTGCTCCTTAACCTCTGCTGCTCGGACTCCCGAGTCGACTCAGTCTCTGTGAGTGCGTTGCGTCTGTCTGTGTGTGTGCCTATGGCTTTTTCTCTCCTGTTGTATCTTCTGCACCTTACCCGCGGTAGCTTCCTTTCCTCGATCATCGCCATCCTCGCATATATAGCTCTCTCTCTCTCTCTCTCTCTCTCTTTCTCACTCTGCCCTTGTACATGTTGTAGCGGCAGTTCTCGTGTGTATACGCGAGAGCGCGCGCACAAGCGAACGAAACACCATCTCTCTAACACTGGACTCTTGTCTCTCTCTCTCTCTCTGTTCCATGACAGGAGGAGCAACGAACTTGCAAGCATCGTCAGCAGTCCCCATGTGTCAGTAGTAGTCGGCGCTCCTGGAAGACGACGAGAACGACGAGTGTACATATAGCTACGGAGAAGCATAATCAGCAGCTGCAGCAGCAGAAGCAAAGTGTGCCGTGCGTTGTTGAGTAGTCGTAGTAGTAGTAGTAGTGCAAGTGCTGGTGGTCTATGGACGGCGTCGGCGGCGACAGCGCAGCAGCGTCTCCTTGGTAACGAGTGCGCGGGTATGCAGGCCGTGTGTCGAAGCCGGCGGCGCAGCAGCAGCAGCAGCAGCAGCAGCAGCAGCAGCAGCAGCAGCAGCTTTTCACAGGAGCAGCAGCAGACGACGACGAAGAGGACGAGCGCTCGCAGCTAGAGCTGGAGGCTGTGGCGCTCGGGAGCAGCGCGAGCCGCGCCAGCAGCCAACGGCTACTGCCACTAGCAGCAGCAGCGTTAGCTCCGGCTAGTAGTAGCAGCAGCATCAGAAGCATCACCGAGGGCAGAGCGAAGAAGTGGCGGAGGAGGCGGAGGTTGCGGAGGTGGTTGTTGTTGTTGTTGACGAGGTAGCCGGTGCAGCCCCTTACCTAGGGGGCTCTCCAGCGGGCCGCCGACACCATGGCGTGCTGCCTGTCGGAAGAGGCCAAGGAGCAGAAGCGCATCAACCAGGAGATCGAGCGCCAGCTCAGGAGGGACAAACGAGATGCCAGGCGAGAGCTCAAGCTCCTTCTGCTGGGTAAGTCCATCGTTTTCTTTTCTCCTTCCTTTCGCGCTTCTCGCTCGCTCTCTCGCCGCTGCTGCTATTTTGCGAATTTGCATGAATACCAGCCGCGTGTTTCTGCCTCTTCGAGCGAGAGGCCAAAATTCAAATTCCAAAATCCTGCAGCCGCGAGCGAGCAAGCGCGCGTGTGATCTTTTCTCTCGGTGGCATATGCGGGACGTCGACCCGTCCACCTTATTCTATACTCTCTTCCTTCCTTCCGCGAACTCGAGAAGGAGAATCGCAACTGAACAATCACCCCGGCTCACTTGTTTACGTTCAAATCCGAGCTGCAGGAGCGTAAGAAATTCCCGTGTGTGTGTGCGCGCGCGCGCGCGAAGCAGCATTGACCTACCTGAAAACGATGACCCCCTTTCGCGTTTCGCTCGATCACAGCGTATCAGCTCCTCTTCGAAAAATGCAAGCTCTCTCGCGAGAGATTTTGCGAAGAGAGAAAAAAACACACACAAGCGGTATACCGGCACCGAAATCTCTCACGAAAGGATTCACCTGTGCAGGTTCAGCGACCTTGCGCTCGAATCCCTCTCTCTCTCTCTCTCTCTCTCTCTCTCTCGCTCAGGTGCTCGTCTTCTCTGCTCGCCTCTCCCCCTATTCGGGTTTTTGCGAGCGAGAGAGAACCGGGCGTGTGCAGCGCGCGGCACACAGCGGTTCGCACAGCTTTCGTCCGATAGAAAAAGGCGCCGACTCTCTCTCTCTCTCTCTCTCGCGCGCGCGCGCGCGCACACACACATGCACACAGAGATGGTCGGACCGACCCCGGAGCTTTTATTTTTAAAAATTGATCTAGCCCCCCGACGCCTGCGTCACGTGTTTGCGAGTGCCGGCGATTCGAGAAAGTGGAGAATCGCCGCGGTTTTCCTCGACTTTTTCTCTCTGGCCACCGCGCGCGCTGGCAATTGTGTAAACGCCGCTGCGCGTGACCTAATTTTTCCGCGTACACCCAACAGCTGGCGCACGATTTTCAATGTTATAGGAAAAGGTGCGATATTTGCCTCTCGGTCTACACACGCGCATACAAGCGTTCGCTGTGTTTGCCTAATAGCCGACGATGCTTGGCGATGCAGCGCACGGCGCTCGCTCCCGATTATGCGCTTCCGAAATTCGCTCCAAGATTATCGTCGATCGGAAAATAGGAGAATCCGATAAAACGAGTTTCGAGAGCTATATTTATACCCGGCTCTGACTCACCATAAACGACTAACCCATCGATTCGAATCTCTCCCCGATCGAGCGCCGACGTTGTATACAATTGATAGGTTCGATAAAAAATAAAGCGACGCGGAAAGGCCGGCACTCGCGCGCGCGCGATTCTAAAATCATGAATTTCAAGTTTTTTTTCTCTTTCCAAATGCCTGCATATTCATGACTCGCCGCGCGCTCGTGATGTGTACATATTATACGCTGGATGTAGGATGTCAAACAGGGCTCCCCCGGAGAGAGAGAGAGAGAGAGAGAGAGAGAGAGAGAGAGAGAGAGAGAGATTAGATATACAATATCGTTAACCGTTTCATAGAATCATTTTCGTAAAGGAAAACGCGTATGTAGTGGTAGAAAATCGCAATGAGTCAGCAGAAAGAGAGATAAACGCACATATACAGATTTCGAGAGAGATGATAGAACCAGTGTAATATTACAGGTTTACAGCATTCACTCCTCTCCGTATGCGTCTCACGTAGCGTAAGCGCGCGAAACTTTGGAAAATCACAGAAGACGAATTAAACGATGTATAACGCGATAAGGACGATATTTACGAGCGAGCCAAATTTAGAGCGCGTTTCATCGTCACACACGCTTTGATGTGACGCGTCGTGCCAGGATTCGCGATACAGCACGCTGTGCGTTGCGCTAATATGACTAATAATTTCGATCGTGTACGTCAAAATTCAAATCGCAGAAAAAAAGTAAACAAACATAGCTTAGAGAGAGAGAGAAAGCCATTGTAAATCACACACACACACACACGCATCGGGTCTTATATTACTCCGAGGTGTACATTATTATCAGTACAATATATCCGAGAGAGCGCGTAATCGACAAAACAAACACATACTCGAGAGGAGAGAAGACGGAACCGCGTGTGCTCGCGCTTTAAAATCTTATACAATTCTCTTATGCGGCCAAAGGTTTATCGAGAGCTTAATCGAGTACGTAATAGACAGCACTTATCGAGTCCATAATCTCGTTGATAATTCACGGCAGCTCTTACTCCCGCGGCTCTTGCATTATATCATTATCTTTCTCTTGACACGTCATGCCGTGCGATTGAACTGATTTTTCCCTGCCGTTATGCCAAGGTTAAGGAAACAGTCGCGGTGTTGATAGTATACAGTAGGAGCTGAATTTTTTATATCTATAAAAAATAGAGAAGCTCTCTCGAACCAGGAAGGGCTCGGGCTTGTCCGTGGCGCGTGTTCTCGCGGCCGTTTTTTCTCCGCTCGCGCGTGTATACGGCTTCATTTAATAACACAGTCATGTGTGCGGCTAACACAGATACTTAGCGAGTCAAGCTCAATGTCTCTCGGTGAACGTCTGGCATAGACCCTGAAAAGCGTTTGATTGACGTTTACAGGCGCTCGCCGAGGGCCTGATTCGCTACTACAAAGCTCGTGCATTTGTTTTGTTGCTCGGCGCTCAACGTCGATTGGGCTTGGTATTACATTTGAAATTAGGCTTTTATTAGGGCGATGAGTGGCGAGAAATAATTTGTCGGTATGACGGCTGATATGCTCATGGACAAGCTGGAGCACGCGATAATCTTTCTTAATTCAAGCAAGTTTGAACGAAGAACCTCGTGTTGTCATTTGATCCAGAACTACATTTTTATTTGTAAAATGTATTATTCGGTAATTCAGACACCTGACACTTTTTCCGTACGCATTTTTTTTTGCAGGCATCCGTCGTATAGACGCGAGAATTCGTCTGACTTAGTTTGTGTAATTTAATTCTTAATAATCGGATGAAACCTCAAAATTGAGTATTGAAGTTTCTTATTAAATTAGCTTCTCGCATCACGATGTTATATGATTTCACACTCCCTCATGTCGGCGAATTCGTTTTTTTATTTTATCTCTCTAATAACAGAATCACACCATCGTCACACGAGCGAAAATGGGTAAAAATTGAAAATCAATTTTGTACTGATGTAGTCGAGCAGGGTTGTCTCAATATTGTCGCTTCTTTGAACATCCAATTACATCGTCTGGTGTACACATATTATCATTAGCATATACTGAACATTTCACAGTTACCACTACTGCCCTAACATTCAATCAACCGAACGTGTAATTAAATTAGTCTAGCGTAGAAGATTTGAGTCCTCGAATATCTGCGCATGAGAGAATGATTAAAACTTGTGTACTTTAATCAAGTTGATGCTTTTATTTAAAAATAATTGATAATTGAGACATGGGGATATTTATTCTCCTTCCTAATTTAATACGTCCCTACTATCCCACACACTGTGGCGCAGATACTCGATTTTTTTGTTCAAAAACCCGACATTAACAACTACTGAAATTTTGTTTCTTCTTTCTATACCTCTCACGCTTTCGATTCAATCACGAAACCCCCAATATACTGTCATACTATCTAATTCCCGAGCTCAATTCGCGTATGCACATACATTACCGAGCGGTTAAATATTATTACCGCCGTTAATGTTATTTAACAGCGACGTGTAAAATATTTTTAACGGCTCGATCTGTAATGAATCGCCAACTAAATTATTCGAATATTCACTCACACCGTGTGTCGATATAACGGATTCGCGAAATTCGTACCCATATCACGGGCCACACGCCCCGTTAATAGCGATAACAGGCGAGGTACAATTGAAAAAACTCGAAACAACCCCTGCAGCCGAACACAAATAACAACACCATATACCTCTCGCTTTTTCTTGTTGGACAAGCACATCGCACACACACACACACACACACATAGACACACGTACACGAGAGGGGGAGAGCGAATCGTCGCGCGTCAGAATTAAACGAGCCAAAAAATGCGCATTGTTTAGAGGCCGAAGCCCGCGCGCGCGCTTATCGATCCGCGCTCTCTCGGCGGACGACGAGCCGTGTTCGGTGATTATTCGAAATCGCGTGACTTTGGGTAAAACGTTTGTGTGTGTGTGTGTGTGTGTGTGTATAGGAGAGCGCGTGCTCCGCGAGATATACCCCTTATTACGAGCGCCGGCGGGGCCCGCAATATCGCGCTCGCGCGTTTTTCACTGCTCTTTTTGCGCCGCTGCGACTATATACATCCCAGTGTATATACGACGGTCAATGAACCCTTTCGCCGTATACATGCGGTGCGTGAGTTTACTCCGAGGATTCGATCCGTGTGTGTTTGTGTCTTATTGCTCGAGGTCAGATCTCTGTGTGTGTGTGTGTGTGTGTGTAACGAGGAGCTATCGCAATTCGTGTGTGATATAAAGACGTTGCTCGCGAGCGGGGGTAATTATACGTTGCAGTCAGGTGGATACGCAGGCAAGATCGAACTTATCTCTCTCCCTGTCATGCAAACCATTATAATTGGGACGTCAAGTGGCTCGCTCGCACACACAGCTATGTATATGCTTCTTCTATTCCCTCGCTCTCTCCTCTCGGGCGTTGCACACCTGTGTACCTTTAATTACCGGATGCGCCACGTGGTCTCGATGCTGCGCTGCTGCAGTAGGTCACGTATATAGTCTATACACTCGCTGAGCGATAGCATCGGCGACGCTGAAATCTCAGCCGCGTGGATTCCTCTGTGTATTAATTTGCATGTGTCTGCGCAGTCGAGCTTTTTCATTGGATTAGCTCTCGCGCGCGCGCGCGTGTGTGTGTGTGTAAGAGTATATAGCGTATAGCCGAAAGAGAGGGAGGGAGAAAGAGACGCGTGCTAAAGCAGAGAGAAAGGGATGGAAGGACAGTGATTGGCCCCCCGAGGCTCTTTCCATTTTGGTGATTAATGCGCGCGGGGGTGAGGAACGCGCGGATGAGCGTTATTGAAATTTTGCCGGCTATAGGGGATAATGCATTACACGCGCGCGCGTGCCAGCCGGAGAGAGAGAGAGAGAGAGAGAGAGAGTCGAAAAGTATATAGTCGACTCTTTTTCTCTATCTGGATAATTGTTGTCATGACAACTCGATCGCCGCGTTGGGATAAAATTTTTAAACATTCAGCGCGATATCTCACCGAGATTTCACGGATACAATATAAAGCTCCTTAATCAATCCGAGGCGCGCAACGACCTCTGCAATAATACGTATCGTTTTCCCTCTCGATCGCGACACGTAACACGCGCGACTTGTCGGCGAAAAACCGAGTTAATCATGTTTATATACAGTCATGATTTATGTTGTGTCAATGCATGTCTCATTATTTTCCTTCCCTGCATCGGCGTATTATAATACACACACGCAGTCTCGGCGTGTGTTGCGCGCCTGGACATACTGATCTCACCTCGGGCACGTACGAAACTTGCGCTTGTATATCTGGAAAGTCGCGCGAGTATGATATGTGTTTTATTTTCGTAGATACATGCTTTGATTGTTCTCCATATTTTTCATTCACAATATTTGGTCTAAACGGAATACAAAGTTACGAAGGCTCCGTTTGCATATGACACACAACGGTCATGTTCATCATCAGAGGTGTCGCCTTATTTATAGTTTATAGTCGATGTAATATTATTCAATCCTCAGTTCTGTGTCTTCGAATCCACTTTACCTACACACACATCGATAACATTTTTCCGCAATGCGTAACGAGAGTCAGAGACGTGCGATTCTCCTCGTAACTCGCAGTTTGTTCACCTCGGATTTTTGCGCTCTTCGTTTGAGAGAGTGAAAGATTAGTCAATGTTTAAAAATACCCGCAACGAGAGAGAGAGAGAGAGAGAGAGTCATCTCGCCGCAAATCGCGTTATAAAAGCCGTCCTCGCGATTACGCAAAGTCGGCCGACGTGTGAAATTAACAAAGTCACGATTTTCCAAATGAATTTCGCAAAGCACCACCGCGAGAGAGAGCTAACGAGCATTCACCCTCGTATAATGCGCGCCTATATACCTATACACGTACGTGTGCAGCAGTTGTAGCGAGGGAGAAGAAAGAGACAATTTTTCAAGCGCTAAACTGCCACAAACAATGGGAGGCAAATTTTCATTCGGTATGAAAGGCCGCGAGAGAGAGAGAGAGAGAGAGAGAGAGAGAGAGAGAGAGAGAGAGAGCTATAGCGCATACACACACAGCGCGCGCGCACACCAGAGCCGACTCGATTGTTCCTACTCCGCCCTCCATATCGCTTCCGCGCGTGTGTATACTTGTTCGTGTGTGTATAATACACACGACTCGATTCTCGCGAGTACGGTTTTGCCCAAAACGGCTGTATAATATCTCTCTGCCTCTCTTTATCTCTGCGCGTACTCTGCATAAATATAAATACACGTATAAACTCGCGGAATTCGGCGGTGTGGCTTTGTAGTGTCCGGCGCCGTGCGGTTCTCTCTCGTGGCGATTTATTTTTCTTCGACTGTGAGAGAGAGAGAGAGAGAGAGAGAGAAGGCCGCGGGGAGTACCAGCAGCGCGCTCGGTGCGGCGACCTATCGAAACGAGGGCGCAGCAGTTGTGCCGAAGGGCGAAACTACGAGAGGGGAGTGTGCCGCTCCGCTATGTATACTACTACTGCTAGCTCTCGGGAAAGTGAAGGGAGAAAGAAAGAGAGCTGAGGAGATTGATGCGTGCGACATAGAGTTAATGTTTTTTACACTGCGTTTTCTGCACTCGAAACACACGCGGAGCGATGGACTCATCCGCTGCACAGTGCTGCGCATTGTTTATCAGCTCGACTGTGCAGTGCAAGCTCTCGTTCGGCGTTAGAAGCGCTATTAGCAAATCAACGTTGTTTATCAGCGAGAGCTCTGATCTCGGACGCTCGTAATTTCTAGGTCACTCGGTGCGCGTTGCAGAGCCGCGGATAGTTCGCGAATTAAGAGCGCATAGCTCCTCGCACGGATACCGGGCCGAGGTAAGTAGAACACAGCCGGGTTTGGTCAGACCGACTCGAGAGGAGTATCTCGATCCGCGCTGGAAATAAAGTCATTCATCTCGCGCGCTGTGTAACGCGCGAACGGAGAGAGGCGAAAAAAAAACACACACACAAGTATAGCGGAACGCGAGCAACAGCCTCCGTAAAAGTAGCATCCAAAGCATAGCAGAACTATATTCTCCGTCTGGCGAGTGTATATAAGGGATGGGCCCTCTCGCTGGCGGAGGGAGCAGCCGGCGCCGTGTGTGTGTGTGTGCTGGGGTGGCAGGCGAGGCGCTCTCGCCGCTCGTCGTCGGCATCTATCGACCCATCCCGTCGTTCGCCCTCTCGCTCTTATACCCCACTGCTCTCTCTCTCTCTCTCTCTCTCTCTCTCTCTCTCTCTCTCTCTCTCTCTCTCTCTCTCGCTCGCCGCCAGTGTAGCAGGTCCGCCCTGTGCAAGGTTATGCTCCCTCTTTCTCCGATGCTCTACGAGTGTCTTTCTTCTCTCAGCTCCGTGAACATGCGATTATCGTTCGCGGGATATGAGATGTGTCTCTCTTCTCTCATGGACGGCGATTGATTCCGGAGACGCGCAAAGGACGGATCAGTAGTACCGCTGCTTGGCTTTCGCTCTTCCTTCCTTCCGTCGTTTTTTTCTTCGCGCTCGCTGCAGCGCGGACGATCTCAACGCTCTCTCTCTCTCTCTCTCTCTTTCTCTCTGGGAGCGTTAGTATAGAACCGGGAGAAAAGCGAGAGGGCGCGCGCGCGCCTACGCCCTTATCTCGGCGTGCATCCGCGGGAGAGAGAGAGAGAGAGAGAGAGAGAGAGAGAGAGAGAGAGAGCCGAGCTTGCCCCCTATTATACTATGTAGGTGCGCGTGTGGATTCGATGATGCTTTTTGAGTTGATTTTGCGTGGATTTTCGTGTCGGAATGTAGGGCAGGGATACATCGCCGGAGTGTGAAATTTTATACAAAAATACGTAGAGTAAGCCGAATAATAACTGTTTGAATTTCGCCATGCGGCGAAAGCGATACGCCTGCTGACACTCTGGTCGTCTTATGTTCGCGCAGCAAAACACTCATAAAAAAATAGCTGCTAACCACGGAATGTGTGTGTGTGTGTGTGTGTGTGTTTCTTTTACATAATGATACTAGTATACGTATTACAACGATATTCATCTCAACGCTTTCAGCGAAAAGTCGCCCCTAACCTCAAAGCAGCTCTCGCGTCTCTGCGATTTCCCATACCCCATCACGTACACACATACACGTGTAACGCAACGCGCTCCGCGTGCATAGAGCTATACGTAATATAGTTCGTCGGCCAGTGACCCTAGCCGCGATCGCGAGCGTGTTGATTAAGAAAATTTTCTCTCCCTCTCTTGCTACACATACGGGGACGTTCGTCCCCTGGGAATTCGGTCTCGCACATGCGTCAATCAATACGAATATACATATGTATGCGCGGCCTACGCTTTTCTTATACAAAAGCTGCGATGCGGCTTTCCGGTGAATCATACACGGGTGCACTGCGCGAGTAAAACGCGACGGCGAGAATGAGTTACGGTTGCGCTTTTTTCTCCTCGGCTCGCGGAGCCGAGCTATGAAATTACTCGAGCGCGGCAAGCGCGCGCGATTCTATGATTTACCAGCTTTTCTTTCGCTGCGGAGACTCTTTTTCCCCTCTCGAGCAATAAAGGGGAAGGTAAATTGATTCGGAGGGGTGTATACACACACGAAGTGTACTGTACCTCTGGCTTCAATTTAATTTTCATTATAAACACGGAGGAACGATTTTTTAAAAAAAGAAAAAGGAAGTATACTTATTCCCGCGAGCATACATTATGTAAAAAAAAAAAGAATCAGCGCTGCTCAGCTCTCCGCTCACGGCGAGCTTTAGCGCGGTGTAACTCGTGGAGCCGAGGGCCAAGAGCCAAATCAATTTCATAAAGTCGCTAATCTCCGTCAAAGAGAATAATAACGAGGCGGACGCGACAGTCAAAGCAGCTGGCCCTCCCTGCGCTAAAGAGACACTAAAAAGACGAGAAGAGAAAATAGAATGTAAAGCTCGCACACTTAAACACACACACACACAGCCCAGAGCGTAAGGGCCGAGAGAGCAGCGCTGGCAAGCAGAGAGAAAAGAGAGCAAGATAAAGAGAGGAGTAGAGGGAGAGAGAGCTCACGGTTTTCATTCATGCTTTCACAGTGCCAGTGAGCCAGAGAGAGAGAGAGAGAGAGAGAGAGAGAGAGAGAGAGAGACAGACATAGAGCTCCTCTCGCCACCTGCCGTCGTCTTCGTCGCCTCTCTTTCTCTCTCTAACACAGCCCACCGCCAGAGCATGAGAGCAGCAGCAGCGGCGGCCATTCTTTCCTCGAGACATGTATCACACGGCGTGTGGGTGAGGGAGTCGAGCCAAAAATCTCGCATACCGGAAGCGGGGATTCCGCGGGTTCGTTACGCGGATCGGAAGGAAGTCACGCGGCTCTCGAGCGAATTTCGCGGAACAATAGCCGACTGATCGCGGTATCCGATGCTGTTTCCGCTTCTAAAATTGCTGCGCGCGTCTGACCCGCTTCGGCCCTCTACTACTTGATCGTACAATAACACCATGTTATAATCACGATGTACGCGACTGACTTTTTTCTTATCCTTTTGCGTTCCAGGTACTGGTGAATCCGGCAAGTCCACATTTATCAAACAGATGAGAATCATCCACGGATCCGGATACTCAGACGAGGATAAACGGGGGTTTATTAAGCTGGTCTACCAAAATATCTTCATGGCGATGCAGAGCATGATCCGAGCGATGGATCTGCTGAAGATTCAGTACGCGGAGTCTTCAAATATAGTGAGTATATCCCTCCCTCCCTCCCTCCCTCTCCCTCCCTCTCTCTCTCTCTCTCTCTCTCTCTCTCTCTAACTCTAACTCCCTCCGCCCCCGCGCACACACGGCAGCGTTTCCGACGAATAAACAAGGCGTCAAAGCGCGTGTTCGGCCCCTCCGAGTAATTGCGCGAGCTTTCGCCGAACGGAACGCGCCTTACGAAAATAGAATTTCGACTTCTCGCTGTTCTCGACACTCCCGCGCGCTCATTGCATCTCGCCCGGATAAAATTTTTCGAGAGCCGATTCTTCATTTTTTATTATATATTTTATATTTCGATGATCGAGTTATCGCAAGAAAAGGCTCTCGGCTACTGTGACATCAGTGCGTTACACGCGCGGGGGGTCGGCTAAAAATTTTCCTCGGAATCGATAAACGGGCAAGTTCATTTTACACGGATAGCCAGAGAGAGAGAGAGAGAGAGAGAGCCGAACCGTCGATTTTCGGGCTTCTATTATACGCCTCCGCCGCCGGTGCTGGCGCGCAGCTCCTGAAACATTAGCTAGATTAACAAGACTAGAGAGCACAATACGTATTTGGACTTGCGTCATCCGCTCTCGTTCTGGCCTGCGTGTTTCAGGAAAAAGCCGAGCTTGTACGGGCCATCGACTTCGAAACGGTGACATCATTCGAGGAGCCCTACGTACAGGCGATAAAGGATCTCTGGGCCGACGCTGGAATCCAGGAGTGCTACGATCGCAGACGAGAGTACCAGCTGACGGACTCTGCGAAGTAGTAAGTCATCTCGCATCCTCCTTCTCTATCTCTTTTTTTTTTTTAATACTTTTACTACACTGTAATCGATCACACACATTAGGTTCTCCTCAACGATTGCTGTATCGTTCGCGGACCAATTAGCGCATTTTTTCACTCTACCTATCTCGAGTTCGCATTATTGCGCGCTGCATTATAACGTACTTCGGTTGGCACGTTTTTCAAAAAAATTCAAAGAGATATCGCCAGCTGAATCGCGCTTTTCGCAGCTGCACTATCTGTAGCGAGAGACCTTGCCCAATACTTTTTACTCCGCGCTGCCGAACTATATACGTATACATTGCCCAAGAAGCTATCGATGCGTTACATAAGTTACGAGCTTCATCTGAATCGGCTCGTACACAAGAGTGTATGTTATAATAAAAAATGCATGAGCGCAAAATACGAGGAAAAGCTGCAGCAGGTGCGTGTTTACTAAGTAAAAGAATGTTACAGCTACCTGATGGAGATAGACCGAGTTGCGGCGCCAAACTACCTCCCCACAGAACAGGACATTCTTCGTGTAAGAGTGCCCACTACCGGTATAATTGAATATCCCTTTGACTTGGAAGAGATACGATTTAGGTACGTCGTAACGTGGCTGAGACAATATAGCGTTGCAAAAACATTATCACTTGCTGGATTATGGTGCACACTCTTCGCTCGGGCTGCACGGACGCATGGGTGTCTCTTATTATGGGCTAATCTGTACATACATATTTCTCTCTCTACCTTTCTCTCTTTCTCTCTGTCTCCTCGTATCTCTCTCCACTCTGTGCACGCATGCGAGCACGTATGATATTCCCGAGGAAGTATCGACGCATGGAGAGAGAGAGAGAGAGAGAGCTTGCAGTTTTAACCATTTACTAATCAATGACAGAGAGATGGAGTCGAGTCCGTGCTATTCTTTCTGGTGTTCTCGGGAAGCGTACGACGGAAGTGCGTGTTTTTTTTATGAGTCGTCCTCTTGTCACGAGAGGGCTTCCTTTTCTCTGCAACTGAAGTCGTGAATTAGTTGCAACCGGTTGCTCGTAAGTTCGTTCGGCGAAAGTGACTAAAAATTGTTGTATCACACGGCGGTTATGCATAACGAATGATTGTCGAACGATGCTTTTCTCGCGAAGAGGAATTATGAATGATCCAGAATAGCACTGGCACGGCTCTCCTGATCGATCGAGCGAGAGCTCGTTTACGGACCTGAAACGTTAATCGTCTCTGGCGATTCGTTGCACTGGAACTGATGAAAAATGCACGCGAGCTCTCGCTCGATCGACACTCCTCGCAGTTACAGGTGATTGCACGAAGGCATGACCGGATTTGGACCACCTTGATATCTATATGTTTTTACTAAACCCTCTAAAATTTTGCGATTCATTACTTCTGTATTGTATATCTAATATTAATATACATTTATACATATATATCTGCATGGCATGCGTTACGACAGACAATGGCTTGATTTGTGTTACAGTTATATTAGTGACATAGATCGCATTTCATTGCCCGACTTCCTTCCCACCGAGCAAGACATCTTACGAGCTCGAGTTCCCACAACCGGCATTTTAGAGTATCCCTTCGATCTGGACTCCATCGTATTTAGGTACTTGTTTCAGTGAGCGCGTTTACGGAAAGAGCTCTACGAATCAGAATGTTTCAGAAAGGCTTCTTCATTTGTTTCGATTTTCGGTCTAATAGTGGCGCGCGGCCATTGGACAGAAGCCGAGGCTATTAATAGGAAATTTGCAATCTTAATCGGCCGCCGCTATGCTGATATATCACAATAGTCTTTTGTGTATATGAGCGCGTGCGTTACAATTTCGATTATTTTTCTACTTCGCGTTATTCTAATGGGACTAATTGTCATTTTACTCTGAAACGTGTAGTAGATACACGCGATTTTGTTTAAAATCTGTCAGGAGAATCTTTTCTGAAAAGTGCCAGAATATAAAAGAGATTTTCAAATGATCTAGTCATGATCCAGAATGTTTTCCTTTTTTGGTGGAGATGTACCAAGCTTTGCAAGATGCTGGAATTAATAACTTGATTTTACGTAATATTTGTTATTTCATTATTTTATTGTGATATACTAACAATCTAAAGCATGACTACTTTTTAATTGGTGTATGGATTTGTAACTACTTGTGAATGTTCACTTACAATTCTTTTACTAATTATTCAATGGAAATGTGTCATTTGATAACTATCTGTTGTATATTTAAAAGTGCTTTCTAAAACTTTTTTGATAGTTTGCTCAAAGTTTACAGAGTTGCATAAACTAGAATAATTTTAACAATACCATGTACACGAATCCTCGCTGAGAAACAGCAGGGAGAAAGCTGCGAGACTGTTTAATCTACGATTTTTAAAAATTTTGCAGGATGGTAGACGTCGGCGGTCAGAGATCCGAAAGAAGAAAATGGATTCATTGTTTTGAAAATGTCACTTCCATTATATTTTTAGTAGCTTTAAGTGAATACGATCAAATTCTCTTTGAATCGGAAAACGAGGTAAGTCTCAGACCACGAGCAAATATAATATGCGCGTTTTGATAGCCGGACACAAAATTTTTCGTTGTTTTATTTTTCAGAATCGAATGGAAGAAAGTAAAGCGCTGTTCAAGACGATCATAACATATCCGTGGTTCC
Organism: Nasonia oneida; assembly: GCA_037356405.1. Taxonomy (NCBI): domain Eukaryota; kingdom Metazoa; phylum Arthropoda; class Insecta; order Hymenoptera; family Pteromalidae; genus Nasonia; species Nasonia oneida. Next base: position 3,562 of record JAZHPH010000847.1, on the reverse strand, counting down.
AGCACTCTTCCGTTATCCTATTCTTGAATAAAAAAGATCTGTTGGAGGAGAAAATCATGTATTCTCATCTGGTTGATTATTTCCCAGAATACGATGGTAAGCAACTGTCTACTTTTGTCATACACTAGAAACACACTAATAATTTCTTTTCCGATTCGGACGTGTTCACTATTGTCGGATCAGAAAACTTAAACTCTCCCATGTCACCGTCCCACTGTCGCCAATATTCCCAATTCATAATTAAAAAAATCCAATACGTTACACAACTATCATTATCGCCGCGCTGGTTATTCATAAGGTTAAAGGTGCCATTCAGTAATGAGTTGTAATATCGCATAGGACCTAAACAACAGCATGAACCGGCCCGAGAATTCATTCTACAGGGATACCTGAAAAACAATCCTGACCCCGATCGTACGTGCTACTCTCACTTCACTACCGCGACAGGTCTGTTAACTTGAACGATTCAGCAAAAAATAAAGACATCTCTCTCGGTCAGTTGTTTGTGCCTTACAATTAGGCGCTAGTGCTGTATTTCAAGTAACAGTTTGCTTATTGAATCGGAGTCGCCTAACGTACGTCGAAATTTCTTCATGTCACATGTTCAGTGCGTGTAGTTGCTAGACTCGTTTTTATATTAAAAGCAGATTTGTATATTTGATGGTAGTTTTATGCTAGAAAAAAAAACAGACAAACAATATTCGTATATGAAGATAAAAGGTTTGGTACGAATGCTCGATTAAAAGAGTAGCATATCCGTCTCGAATAAACCTCGGAATCGTATAGAAAACTACGGCTGAACGAAACGAAAAGGTCTGTGGATTCATTTTTATTCCGCGAGCGACTTTGTTTCAGCCTATTACACAAGAGTACAGTCGGCGCTCGGCGCGTTCTATACAGATGATCGGCGTCCTTCGTGTCTGTGTAACCTCAACAAAGAGTTTGGATTATCAGAACGGTTTCCTGACTCGCGCTCACTGCATAAGAGCCCTCGTTCGCGGCCGGAGTCGTGCTCGTCGAATACAGCCTTTTAACTGCTTCAGAGAGCGTGTGTGAAGCTTCCGAGGCGCTGAATTTTCGCGTCGACTCCTCTCTCTCTCTCTCTCTCTCTCTCTCTCTCTCTCTCTCTCTCTCTCTCCCTCCCTCTGTCTCTCCCTCTGTCTTTCTAATGCGATAAGGCCGACCTTGGGGACGTGCAATTGGATTCCGCGTTCGAGCCGCCGACGTTGCCGGTCGTGAACACCGTCAGCCACTTACCCTTGACCATCGCGTTTTCTTAGGCTTGTTTTAATTCTCTTGTTGCCGCGTGTAGAGAAAGTGTACGCGGAAGCATTCGCGACGTTGCTCTTAAGACTGTCCATTTCTATGACTTTTGCATTTCTTGAACAAATTTTCCGTTGTCGTATAACACATCGGGTGTGTTCACGTGGAGAAATAATTTTCACGCGCTCATTGTGAAATTTTGAACGGATAGCAGGAACAATTGCTAATCTAGAGCCAACGACGTATGGCCTCTTCTTAACCTTACCGAGCGGTACTTTTAATCTAATTTTTAATACGAGGCCCTGTACTTGAACATAGCGTTAATCGCTTGATCCGAGGTAGGAAAGATTTACTCGGTTCTTCCGGCAAATAATTCAATGATAGAGTCATTGGGAAAACTCCCGACTCTTTATCTTGTAGCTCTTATCATAAACTCTTTCGAAATTGAAATTTAAAAAATCCGCTTAATAGCTCGAAAGCCTGTGCTGTAACATTGCGAAAACGTAATTCGGCTTCGGGATTCCAAGTTGATTAGAGTTACGAGTTCGCGTGGCTCCGCTCGCGTTATTTGAACCAGGCGTGACGCAAATTCGAGAGCAAAGCGAATTAAGGTTTCGTCTTCGATTTTTTTTATTACTCCCGCTATTAACTGTATACGTAGTTGTGTATAGAAGCTCCTGAGTGGTTTGTAAATTAGATATGATTATATTTGTCATATACTTGACGCCGAACGACGTCTTTAGCAGCACCTTTTCCTTGAAATATCTTACTTTCCCCGTTCCCAGAAAACACATTGTAATCCATTTATTGAGTTTCTGAAAGAGTTGACGCGCTTCGTGATTGAAACACAGACTACTTACTTTTTTGAGAAGTTTAGCATATTCGACTGAGAATACAATGGTAGTCTATGTTTGCAGAGGCGGGTGAAACGGACCGACACTCGGGCTGCCTTGCCGATACTGGATGCCTGTATCTGAAATTGCGATTTTAAAAATATCCTTAACAAAATAAGCTATCGAGAAAGTGTCGGTAAGGTAGGAAATGTGTCGGTGCGTCACACCCTTCAGTCGAAGATTCCTGAACTAACTCTGGTCCGAGAAGTTCCAACACACTCATACAACTTACTACAACCGTAGATTTGCATCATCGTATTCGCACAGTTTTCATGTCCAGCTAATCGATAAAACATTTAACAACCGAAGTAAATCATAGCTAACAAAAAAATATTTCGCACATTCGCTAGAAGTATATAATATACATCACACGAATAATTATGATAGACGAATTATATAGAAACATATGTATAAGCACATGTAATACGCTGTAAGAACCCACGCTGTAAGCTTGCCTCGTTTGTTGTTGTATCTCCTCTAGGACCCCAAAGAGACGCGACAGCGGCTCGAGAATTCATCCTGAGGATGTTCGTCGACCTCAATCCAGATAGCGAAAAGATTATCTATTCCCACTTTACGTGCGCCACAGGTAGGTGCCCCGATAAGCCAGACCGGCTATCGCGTTTTTGCCTGCCTCTCACTCACTCACTCACTCCCTCTCTCTACTGTGCCGTGCCCAGCAGCTCTGCTCTGCTTCACTTTGCTTTGCTTTGTATCGCATGTGTGTCCCCTTTATTGGCCTCGCGCGCTCGTATCTCTTTGAACGTCGCGCGACGACGTTCACGCTGTACTGCTGCTGCTGCTGTCGCTGTTGGAAGAGCCTTGCAGTTGAACATCGTTGATAGTAGATCGTGTCGATTAGATGTTACAATTATTCCTCTCTGTGGATATGGATAAGCACAAGAGAGGAGGCGACGATAAAAGGAGGATCCCTCTGGTCTTTTGTAAAAAAGCCCGTGTGTGCTCTCGATTTTTACAGGGGTCCTCTCTTCGTCGGCGCTGAATTTATTTTTTTCTCTTTTCCTTCCGAAGGTATAATGGATAACCTAACGTGTGACTTTTTTTCTTTCCATTCTTTCGAACTAAACTCTCTGCATGCCACGCATGGGAAAACCGCGGGGATACACCCGAACGCTTACAGACACGGAAAACATCAAGCTTGTGTTTTGCGCCGTTAAGGACACGATCATGCAGAACGCCTTGAAGGAATTTAATTTGGCTTGAACGATGCAACAGAGACACGCTTCTTCTCCTTCTTCTTCAGCAGGGGATGCAGTGCACCAGTGCATGCCCTCTTTCTCTGTCTTTTTCTTTTCTCTTCGTGAGGCTACATGATATTTTTGCGCGTTTCGCATGCTTAAAAGAAAAAGACAGAGAGCGAGGTGCGCGTGACACACCGAAGTCTC
>JAZHPH010000846.1:0-19879 GCA_037356405.1 Nasonia oneida | reverse complement strand
AAAATTATGCCAAAAAATATATGTTTTCAACCCCTAAAAAATAGGGGATGCTACCCTTACTCTTCAAATCACCATGAAATACTTGCTCTTTTTGTAAGAAATAACCTCCAATTTGTTTCATTGAAAAATATTAATTTTAAGCCGAGATATTTAAAAAAAACGCTTTTTGGGGGTTAACTTTAGGGGAGGTTTTTACCCCTTAAAAGTGAAAATTAGCCGATAAAAAAAAATACGTGTCTCTTATTTTTTTATGTTCTACAACATATATGAAAATCATCAAAATCGGTGAGTTCGGGTTGGGTACCTTTCCTTGTGAGAGGGAAAAGTTTATAGTATGGTATGAGGAGAACCGAAATACTTATGAGTTTGATTTTCAACGTGAAATACTCGATTATTGCCGTATGGATGTAGAAATTTTAAGACTTGCATGCATGGCTTTTCGGAAAATTTTCATTAAGTGCGGGAATACTTGTCCGTCTACAGAGGCAACGACCATAGCTTCTGCATGCTCCATTGTGTATAGAAAAAATTTCTTACGCGAAAAAGCTATCGGTATCATTCCAGCAGGTGGATATCGACGCGCTGATAATCATTCGCAAAAGTCAATACAGTGGCTGTTACAGTGTGAACGTGAGATTGGTCGGGAAATCATACACGCGGGTAGAGCACGTGAATTTATGCTTCCAGAAGGGTTTCGTGTAGATGGCTATTTACCTCCGGAAAATGACAATGCAAATAAAGGTATTGACTTTGAATATCAAGGCTGTTACACACACGGTTGCCCTATTCGCTTTAATAAACGACGAGATAAAATAATGTCATACGGCAGAACTATGGATGAGTCGTACGAGAATACTTTTCGGAAAATTCAAAAAATAAAAGCCCTGGGTTACGAAGTTCGAGAGATATGGGAATGTACTTTTGATCGGATAAAAGCAGAGAATCGCGAAATCTACGAATATGTAACACAGCATCCTCTTATGAGTCGTATAACGTTGAATCCGCGAGATGCTTTTTTTTGGAGGTAGAACGGAGAATATAGTTACTGAATACGTACTTTATCCGTACGTGTGTAAAAGAGGTCGATTTCCCGTGGGACATCCGTGAATTTTAATTGGTGAAGACTGCAACGAATTAACGCAGGGGAATAACAATAATCTCAACAATATTGAAGGATTAGTTAAATGTAGTATCTTACCACCGCGCGACCTGCACATTCCACTCTTACCAATTAAAATGCACGGACGTCTTCTTTTTGCTCTTTGCCGCTCATGCTGCGAAGAAATGCAGCAGTGTGACTGCAATCACGAAGACCCAAAAATGCGTGATTTCACGGACACCTGGGTTGCTTATGAATTGCGTAAAGCTGTTGAACTCGGTTACAGTATTACGAAAATTTATATTATTTGGCAATATGAGATGACACAATATAATCAAATTGATGGTAGCGGAGGTCTTTTTGCTGAATACGTAAATACTTTCTTAAAAATCAAGCAAGAGGCTAGCGGATGGCCCTCATGGTGTACTGATGAAGCAACTAAATTACAATACATTGAACAGTATAGACTCGATGAGGGTATAACTTTGGATAAAAATAATATCGAAAAAAATTCAGGGTTACGAGCTGTTGCTAAGCTCTGCTTAAATTCGTTTTGGGGTAAGTTTGGACAACGGAGTAATTTGGAAACAAACTGAAGTTGTAAAATCACGTGAATCTCTTTTAAAACTTCTTACTTGTCCGGAAAGAGATGTTAATGATATACTAGCAATTAATGATGAGATACTGTACGTGAATTGGTAATACAAGGATGAGGCTGTCACTCCTGCCCCGCATACGAGTGTCGTGATTGCGGCTTACACCACTGCTCAAGCACGTTTAGAACTATATAATTACTTGAGAAGGTTGGGTGATCGTGTTCTTTATTATGACACAGATTCTTGTATATTTGTTTCGCATGACGATGCTTCGGATGAGTATAAACCTTTTATTGGCTCTAAACTAGGTGATATGACAGATGAACTTTGTGGTTATGGTGAGAATACGTATATAAGTAATTTTGTTTCGGGAGGATCAAAGTTTTACGCTTACACAGCTGTAACACCCAATAAAGATGATAAAATTGAATGTTGTAAAGTAAAGGGTATCTCATTAAACTTCTCAAACGGTGTAAAAATTAATTTTGATAGCATTAAGAATTTGATTAACGATGCCTTTGCAAACGAAGATCACGAATCTGAAAAAATGAATGATGAATGTAGTAAAATACGCTTAAAATTCAAAGCTATCAGAAGAACTAAAATGCATGAAGTTGTAACGCGTGAAGAATCGAAAACATGTTGTGTTGTATTGAAAAAACGACGATACCTTACGTCACGTAAGTCTCTACCTTTTGGATATAAGAATAATTAACTTTTTGGATGTATTTATTGTAAATAAAAATAACACAAATTTTTATATAATTTCCTTATTATTCCATTTAAAAGATCCCTAACACATTTTTATATCCTCAGTATAACTTCTGTCATCGAAGAGAACGCTTCTTATGGAAATTTAGCTCATTTTAACGCATAATTCAGCTTACTCGCGGTGTTATTTAGCTTGTTGGTCACGAATATCAGCTTAAACAGCGGTAAGAACAGCTTGTGATTCAGCACACGTAAAATTAGCTTATTTTTACGTGTGCCGCGCCGCGCCGCCGCCGCCGACCGTCCGCGTGCCATAAGCTTATTTTAAGGAAAATCTCTCTCGTGTGTGTGTGTGTGTGTGTGTGTGAGTACTCGGGGAAATGGATATGCGATTCAAACATCCGTTTACGTGAATCGTTAGCGGACCCACGGGGTGTGGTAAAACAGTTTTTGTCAAAAGGTTTCTTCGACATCTTCGACTCATGTGCAGTGTAACTTTTGATCCGATATTACTCTATTATGCCGAGTGGCAGTCTACGTATGAGACAGACTTTGTTCCAGGAGGCATAAGTAGGGAGAGTAGAAAAAAAATTGTTGAATTTCACGAGGGATTACCTCAGCCTTCAGATTATTCTCAAGACAATGAAAAGAAAAAATTATTAATTATCGATGATTTAATGGGAGAATCTTCGAATAACATTATTCTCGATTTATTTACAAAGGGAAGTCATCATAAGAATTTAAGTGTGATTTTTATTACACAAAATCTTTTTCACAAAGGAGCTGGTCAACGCGATATCTCATTAAATGCAAATTACCTCGTTATTTTTAAAAATCCACGTGATCGTTCGCAAATACAATATCTAGCGCGTCAAGTCTATCCCGAAGACCCAAAATTTTTACAAGAAGCGTATCTCGATAGTACGTCAACTTCTCATGGCTATCTTTTGTTGGATTTGAAACAGTCGACCGAGGATGAATTTCGTTTCCGTACCTCTGTTTTTCCCGATGATAAATTGAGTTACGCATATGTACCGAAGAAGAATAAGAAATTCCGATAAAAGTAGAGGATTCTATGATTAAAGCTTCAGTCTGATTGAAACAATGGCTGGGAGAGGAGCGTCTGCGAGAACCGATAGTCGTAGACAGCGTAGAAGACAGCGTGGAGGTGGTGGTGGTGCTGCTGCTGCTACTGAAGAAGAAGAAGAAGAAGATACAAGGTGTGGATGCCTACCAAAGCATTTTACAAAAAAGTGTGTTGCAGTATTGAATGCTCTTTGTCATGCAGATAGTTAACAGCGCTTAGCACTGTTACGTGTAGCTGATAAAAACTCATTACAGCATATGCGAGTGCGTGTTAAATGTATTGCGCGGAGTCGTTAAAATAAAAAACTCACACAAGTAAAAGTTAAAAAAACATAAGTGTCTTGAGAAAATTATTAAATAAATCCAGTAGTAATAACAGTGAAAAGGAGTGGAAAAAAAAGAAACGGGTCCTTATTCAAAACGGTGGTGCCTTTTTACCAATGTTACTTGCACCAATTATAGGTGCACTTGTGTCAAAAATATTTGGAGTCTCTGGAAATTAAAATATGGAGCACGCTCGTAAAATGGTCATTGTACCAGAGGAAACATACGAGGGAGTAACGAAGCAACAGCATCAACAACAACAACAACAACAACAACAACATATATTAGAAGAGTCGAGTAATGCTTTAGAGCCAACGATACAGACAAAGGGTGATAATTTAAGTCGTCTCGATGCTGAGATGCACGATATACTTTTTTCAAAAATTATCACCGGTGAACGTGAAAAATGTCAAAAATATTTACAAATTTTAAGAAGATATCTTCATTTTAAAAATTTGGAACGTCAGGAACGTTTATCAGATGCAAATATACTTGATGTAGAGCATGAAAATGAAGATATATCGAGTCCATTGTCCGATGAAGCGATACTTGCAAGCATTTCCAAGGATTATGTGAGAAAAGCACGTATATTGCTTCAACATTGGAAATCAGCATCGCATCGTATTAAATGGAATAATTCAGGTACAGTTAGCATTGAGGATAAAGCTACCACACTCAAATATTAAAGATTTACTAGAAGACGTGGTACGGAGTAGACCTGTTGAAGAACCTGTAGGAAGATTTCAATTAACTAATTTTATAGCAACAACTGACACTCCACCCAAATTAATAAGTAATCCAGAGGTGATACAAATTAGTGAAAGTTTGAAACGTGCATTAAACAAAATTCCTTCAACCAAGAGAAATAATTTCGAGAGCGTTCAGACTTTGGAAAAGGTACTAGACTCGCGGCCGCACAACGCTATAGTGCACGTTTGAATAAGAAAAAATCCATACCGCAAAAAGCAGACAACAAATGGCTGGCTTATAAAATTTAACATGTCTTATGAAAATCAATACTTTGACCCTAGACACGAGACTGGATACGCTGGTGCACGTACTCTGTTACGAATCAATGGTAAAAATAAGAAGAAGAAAAGCGAGGTTAATGAGTGGTTAAGTAATCAAGATGCATGCACACTACACAAACCTATTAGACGAAAATTTCCTAGATTGATGTACAATGTTACTAATGTGGATGATTGTTGGGAAATGGATTTGTGTGACATGCAATCTCTCAAAACGTATAACGATAATTTTGCGTATTTACTTGTAGTCATAGATGTTCTCAGTAAATATGCTTGGGTCGAGCCTTTACGTGACAAAAGTACAAAAAGTGCTGTAGCTGCTTTCGACAAAATCTTAAAAAGAGCCGATGGGCGACGCCCAATTCTTATACAAACTGATCGAGGCAAAGTGTTTGTCGGATCAGATTTTCAAAATTATATAAAACAACACAAGATTAATTTTCGAGTAGCACGTAATCACGACGTTAAAGCAGCCGTCGTCGAGCGTCTAAATCGCACGCTCAAAGAACGTATGTTCAGATATTTTACTCACAAAAATACTCATAGGTATATCGATGTTATTGAAAATATCGTTTACGCGTATAATCACACTATGCATAGTGGTACTAAAATGGTTCCGGCAGTTGTAAATATTCGTAATGCAGTTGTGGCAAGAAAAAATTTAGAAAATAGAGCTCTTAGTCAGAGAAAAAAGTCTAGAGCACATATATTCAGCGTGGGTGATCATGTTCGCATCAGTCGGTTGAAAGGCACGTTCGATAAAGGTTACGAAAAGAATTACAGTGAAGAGATCTTTAAGATTACCCGTGTCTCACGTCGTCAAAATCTCTTCACCTATGAATTAACTGATTTAGAAGGTGAAATAATCGACGGATTTTTTTATCCCGAAGAATTAGCTCAAGTTGGCGATGATCGTTTGTCACAAAATAAGGAATTCAAAGTGGAACGTGTGATCAAGAGTAGGGGACGTGGTGTTAAAAAACAAGTTTTTGTAAAGTGGCTTGGCTATCCTGATAAATTTAATTCGTGGATTAAAGCAAGCGAAATCGTTACACTTTAAACATGGCTGAGGACGAATTTTATTTGATATTACCGAGTAACAGTAGTATGAAATATTTTTCTGAAAATACAACATCTTGCTTCACCACGCACTTATCGCACGAAGTACGTCTGCATGGTAAGTGGAGTGTTGCTCTCACGGAAATCAGCATACCATGCACGATGATGCATATTCAGAAACACGAATGTAATATAAAGTTTGTTAACGCACGTAGAATAGCAGTTGCAAGAAAGAGAGACATATCTGAATATTTACCGGATTGGACAAACGACAAACACAACGATGCCATATTTCCACCAGGTGTTTACGAGAATCTCAACAATCTCACAGAAGCTATAAACAATATACCTGAATCTCACTTACGTATTGAACAGGCAAAGAAAAAAAGGGGTTATTACAATTTACATAAAAAGTGTGAATGTAAGGAAACTCATTTTTTCAGCTTGAGCGAAAAGGTCAAATGAATATTTGGCTTTGAGAATGAAAAATATAGAAATCAGGAATTTATACCCATGATTCCATCTGTAGAGTCGAAAAAAAATGCATCATTGGTAGGAAACAGACCTGGTTGTTTGGCAAGAGCGATAGCTGATCAATTTTTCGTTTACTCAGATATTTGTATTCCGTACACAGTCGGTGACGTTCAAGCATCCCTTTTGCGTATAGTAACACTCGATAATTCAAAATATAAATTTGGTGCGACAGTGGTCAATCAATTTGCACCGGGAATTTATCTACCTTTGTTAAATAACAGATTTCAGAATATAATAATAGATATAAGAGATGGAAATGGGAATCATATACCATTCGAGTACGGGACGTTGACCGTAACACTACATTTCAAGCGCATTCTCTCAGAAAAAAAATGGCTTACTACGCAGAATACTATGCCGATCAAATCGGTGGTGGTGATGGTGGAGGAGGAGTACGTCGAGTGTTTGCAGGTTCAACTTATCAGCGAGGTCATGGTGGAATCGGCAGCTTTTTGAGTGGATTATTTCGAAGAGTTTTACCTTACATTACGAGTGGTGCTAAAGCCGTTGGAAAAGAAGCTATCAGAGCAGGAATGCATGTACTAGATGATGTGGGAAATCATAGAAGCAATTTTAAACAAGCTGTAAATATGCGCATGCGTGAGTCCGGTAAAAAACTTAAGCATAAAGCCGCTGATAAAATTGCCGCTATGATGAAGGGATCAGGATATAAGATACGCGCTAAAAAGCGGAAGCGTCAATCGTCCCAGAACAGTTCAGCTGTATTCATCAGCAGTAAAAGTGACCGTGTAAAGAAGAAGAAGAAGAGCCGCGTCAGTGTTCGCAAATCTACGATAAAGAAAGCGGGTAAGAATAAGACAAGGAAGAAGAGAAAACAACGCAGTGTGAGCAATATTTTTGGATCTACATAGATATTATTTAATATGGCTCTTCTACACTCAAACTCATGCGAATGCATGAAATCAGAATTAGATTTATTTACATTACCACCTACACAGACTTCGGTGGAAAGCTCTCAATTTATACATTATAAACCAGTTTCTTCGCTAATAGACGATGGACCGTTGGAATTCGTCGTTCCAGCTGGTAGTGATTATCTCGATCTTGCACACACAATGCTAAGCATTCGTATGCAGATAGAGCCAAATGTTGAAATAACAGAAGCAGCTAAAGCTACAGAGTATCCGAAGGTAGCAGAAAATAACACGTTACATTCGCTATTTAACCAAATAGACGTTTTCTTTAATTAAAAATTGGTTTCACCACCAAATAATGCTTATCCGTACCGAGCTTACATCGAAACACTGTTAAATTATTCAAAGAATAGTATGGAATCACATCTCACGAGTGGACTCTGGTATGCGGATACCCCTGGAAAATGGGCAGCGCCTCCCAATACCAAGCGTACTGATGCAAATGCAAATATTGGTCAGTGTAACCGTCAGTATTTTACCCAGAATGGTAAAACTGTCGATTTACTCGGTCATTTGCATTGCGATGTTTTTAATCAAAATAAATTTCTGTTAAATGGTGTTGAACTACGATTACGATTGGTTAGGAGTAAGGATGCTTTTTGTTTGATGGATTTTACAGATGATGATAAATGTACTATACGCATTAAGGAAGCTTCACTGATTGTGCGTCGAGTTAAAATAAGTACAGGTGTTATACTAGCTCATGCCAATGCACTTACAAAAGCCACTGCTAAATACCCAATCAATCGTGTGGAGGTGAAGGCATTTACAATGCATAGAGGTATTCTTGGCGATACACTGGACAACGTTATTCTCGGTCAAATACCCAAAAGAATAATCATTGGATTTGTGGATAACAAGGCATTCAATGGAAATAGAAAGTTTAATCCATTTAATTTCCAACATTTTAATATAAACTATATTTCTCTTTATGTGGATGGTGTCCAGATTCCCAGCAAACCATTGCAGCCTCGATTTACGGGTGAAAGTCAATTATTTATCGACTCGTTTCATACACTATATTCTGGGACTGGAATTCAATTTCTAAACGAAGCATTAATTATCTCACGATCGGACTACGATGAAGGGTATACATTATTTGCTTTTGATCTAAAGCCTGATTTATCAGCAAATTCAGTTTCTCATTGGAATTAATCAAGCACGGCAGTGTTCGTGTAGAGGTAAAATTTAAAAGAGCACTTGAATCTACAATCAATTGTATAATTTACGCCGAATACGACAATGTCTTGGAAATAGATTCAAGTAGGCAAATAATAACAGATTTTAATACATAATACCGTTAAAGCGATGGAAAAGTAAGAGGAGAAGGTGGAGAAGGAGAAGAGGGATGGGGAAAGAAGCAACAGCAGCGCCTCTATGCTATAGATGAGCAAAAAAGCTAAACGTCATACTCTCAGTGACGTTTGAGAAGTGAGCGAGTTTGGATCGACTGTGTCAATTTTTTATAGTATCATGGATTACGTTATCAATATTCAGGGTTTGAGAGACCGTAACAACAAGTTTACACCTAAAGAAGTTAGTGTACTTGGTTTAGAGCACAGAATCGTCCAACATTGGATAGTTAAGGAACCCGATAGATTTGAAGAACTTACAACTGGACTTAAAAGAACTAACGACTACATCTCTAATCATTTTCATGGAATTCGTTGGCATGAAGGTGACATCACCATTGAACAACTACAGTATCATTTACAACAAATAGCCAAAGTGGCTATACGTATTTTTACACGCGGTCATGACAATTGGAGATTCCTGGAGACTGTAATGTGTCGAGAAGTTGTGAACGTTGAAGAAATGTATGCCCCGAATTTTGACGAATTGAAAATAAATTATTCAGGTAACTTCATGTATTTAAATCATGGCATTCAAGGTATAAACTCCAGTCGCGATTGTGCTCTCAATCATGCATACGTGCTACGAAAGTGGTTACACTCTATAGCTGAAGGTATAACGCAAGATTCTGCACAGAAATTGAGTGATGCAGTGTACTGCAAACTAAACTCGCGGGTACGTACAGCTACTTCATCGTCTATTTACGCGACACACGAAGAGGACGTAATTGATCATTGCTGAAATAATAATAATAATAGAATGAATACACAAGAATTACTAAAAGCTCTTGACCCGTTAACTGTCAAGACAGTTGGCGTGTATGCTGCGGATAGAATTCCAAACGTTTTGGAATATCCCGCGGCCATCATAGCTAATACAGATGATCACACGAAGAAAGGAACACATTGGATTGCTATCTACATAGACTCAAACGGTTATGGAACATACTTTGACAGTTACGGACTACCACCAATGTCCCAACATCATCTTAAACGACTCAAAAGAAATTGCAAGCGGTATCAGTGGAATAAAAAAAAGTTGCAAAGTTTTGATTCACAGGTGTGTGGCCAGTATTGTGTTATGTTCCTTTACCATATGGTTAGGCTACCTAACTTACGCGCGTTTTGTCATAAGTTCTCGCGAGATTCACGAAAAAATGATGCCGTAGTTGTATTGTTCTATAAAAACCTGTTACGAAATAATAATCATCGTGTACGCTCGAAAGATGTTAGGAGGTTTGGAAGTGAAGCCTCGCGCGGCTCAGGATTTTGTAATCAAACATGTACTTCGAGAATGTATGTAAAGTAATAATAATAATTGTCAGATATCATGTAGTAAAAAATATGAATAAAGTGTAATCTTTCGTAATATAAAAAATGTTTTCATTTATAGAGCCTTACTCATTCCTTTAATTCCATACTGTAGTAATATGATATATTTTTTCCTGTTGCATCACACCTCACTGTATAGTTCTAAGTACATATACATCGGCATTTATTAACGGTTATAATACTAACATCCGATGATATTTACTGTTTAGTTTTATATTTCATTTCAATCTTTATCTGTAAGAGAAAGAGAAGCTGATAAAACTGACGGTTGTAGTAGTAGTAGAGTAAACATCCTGTTCTTAAAAACTCGGAGAAATATAACCGTAGCCTTTGACGGTTAATGAATATGATATTTCCTTTGTGAAGTTCTGAGAATACACGCGCAGAAAATCTCTCCCCACTGCATTCGATCATTTTACTTTGAGGTAGTGGGGGGTAAAATGTATAAAAGAGCTTGAAGAGTGAGGAGCTCCATCAGTTCTTTCGTGAAAGTTTGAGAGATCGTTTGCTAAGTGTAACTCTGTATATTGTGGCTCTTGTTTTTCGTACCATGGCCCAATCAAGTGTCAGTGCTCCATCTCGTGTGCAGAACGTTCTGCCAAATATGCTGATCTCCACGTCCTACGCCATTAATAAGTCAAACTCGAAACGCGTTACTCTTGGCTTAGAAAGTTACCAGGGAAGCTATCCACCAGTGGTGAAACTCTCAACGTCTACAACATGTTTTAAATCCGTCAAATTTGATGCATCTGGCTGGAAGGTCTTCAAGACATACTTTGATCTTATAAATTGCTATTTCCAAGACGCGTACAGATTCCAAAGTGAATACGCTCGACCAACGAAGGTGTACATGGAAAATCATGATCTGATGTTTACTTCTTCATACAATACCAAATCCATATTGATAGAAGAAAGACCTGTCGGAACATCCACCTTCCCAAATCTTTTGATTGACGAAGAAAACAATGATGTACTGCATACAGTTAGTGCTTCCCATTTCAATGACTACACTGGTGCTGCTGCTGCTACTGTTACTGATGGTGAGAATCTACGTCATCAACCACCACGAGCAAAGAAACAAAAAACAGCTTATCATCAACCATCGATATGCATGCAGCAAGTCACTTTTGACGGGTTAAAAATTGTCTCACAGTGTATTGACGAACCTATGAGTAAACTTGAAGAATGTGTTGATAAAGTGAATGAAATTGTTTCTCATATTAAGAAGTTTATAATTGACTGTATTAAAAACGATGGTATTGAGAAAGACCCTAATTCTATACTAAAGACGTATGAGATGTTTCAACAATATTATTCTTTATACACTGAAAATATTAAAATTATAATTCACGACAAGTTTAAAGATACTATTGAGGAAATAATTTTAAATATAATCTTATGTGAAATAGCTGCTTTTCAATTGTTTGATATATATAAAGACATTTATATTGCCATAATTAAAGTATAAATATACATGCTATTTTTTGTCATTACGCTTTGTACATATGTCTTCCTATCTTGTAATAAACCAGAAAATATTAAAATTCAATTTTTGTGACATCATTTAAACCTACCACCCTACTGCCACTCCTTACGACTCTCTATAAATATCAACTGTGCATAAGTATGTTCTCATTGCTTCGCGTACACTTGACGAGTCATAATCGTAATATAGACCAACACAATATGGAGAAGAAGAAGAAAGAAGGTTCAGGTCGAGAGGAAGTGAAATATAAACCGGCTTCTGGATTCCAAAAGTATCTACCTCAATATTCTTCCAATACTGGATCATTCCCGAAAAAAGAAGGGTACAGGAGTTATTGTCCTGACAAGGAAGCAAATAAAGATTCTAAATATCAAGGACACAACAACACTGATTGGGGATAGCAACAATAAAGTCTTATTCTAAGACTTTTATTTATGAATTAAAATCGGTCCTTTTTAGGACCACAATATTTCTATAAACGTACTACAAACTTATCATACATAAAAATCTCATTATCTTATGACGTCATAAGAGGTGTACATGACGTCAGTAACAATCCATATTTATCTTAATTGTTTACAAGATAAATGCTTAAGACGTTGGCGATACCTTATCTTTATTACCTGTTTTCATAATAAAAAAAAGTATCATCATGGATTATTATTGCGGTAAAGATAGCTTCTTTGTTTATGTAAACACGATATCTTAATTACACACGTATAAACAAGATATCCTATCTTAATTAACTGTTTATAAATATGATACCTTATCTTATCTTTATTACTTGTAAAGTACCGTCATTGTTTATTATTGTGGTAAAGATATCTTCTTTGTTTATGTAAACATGATATCTTTATCTTAATTACGAGTGTATAAACATGATACCCTTATCTTAATTACCTGTTTAGAAACATGACACCTTATCTTTATGACTTGTTTACATGATAAGATAAAGATGCGCCAGTGATGACGTTATTTGTTATGTCTCCCCATACCGGCTTACTTACTACTAATGACTATTTGATTTTACTAAAGTGATCGACATCAAAGATCATGATGGCTCATACTGTAAAACGCTTGCTTTATAATCTTCAGGTTCCGAATTCAAATCTATATACAAGACTAACTTTTTTTATTGTAAAATATTCATGTAAAAATTAATTCTTGAAGCAACTTACAAAGTACCAGTACTTATAATAGTCTAAGAGCTGGCTACATAAAAATGTAAGGTATAAGGTACATGTAAATTGAATAGCTAGAAAGGTTCCATTTTAGCTATCGAGTATCGAGCGACAAGTCTGCCGGCGCGCTTAGGAAGATTAAGGGTGTGGGTGGGCGATAGAAAATGATAAATTTCAGAAGAAAAAATATGATAAACCTCAAAGATAAAAATTGTCGTGGCCGGCAGACTGCAACAAAGTGGCGATTTTTTTTTGTACAAAAAAATGATCAATCTCACGAATAAAAATGTTTGCAATTAATTATTAACTACTAAAGGAAGCTATACGTAAAATGGCAGACGAATAAATGGAAGACAACATCGAGGCAGACTGTGACGAAGTGCGCGGTATCAATCGCGCTTGTATAATAAGTTTACTCTGTTCAATATAATAATATAATTTATTGTTATTTATATAGTTATATAACGTATGTATGTTTTTTTTTATTAATGTATTCAGTTTTAACAACATATATAATAAATTGTTAAAAATAAATTAATGAATTATTACATTGAATTTTTATTCATTAATTTCATAATATTTTTCATATGTGATTAAAAATTGTGGATAAATAATTTTGTACGTTTTATAATGGTATATCAAGGTTTCAATAGATTGAGAGATTCGAATATTATATCCGAAAATTCAACGCAGGTATAGAAATCGTTTAAGCTGTAAGGGGACCGAGCCCCTGAGTAACAGCTGTATAGTAGAGGCCTTTTGTGAACAGACGACCTATAAATTTAGTGTGTGCCGATTTCGCAGAATAATATTTTTTTGGCAGTGGATTTTTAATCAACTGTTTGTAAAATGAGTGCGGAGCTAAAGTGTGTATTCTGCAATAACAGTAGCAAAGCTAAAATCATACTTTTTAACGATACAATTTTGGAGAAATGCAAGATTTTAAAAATTCGCGTGACTTATAAACTTAAGTACAAAGAACTGATTCTACCAACAACTCCAGACCAAACCAATGGGTATCACGCTAATTGCTACAGTAATTTTACGGCTACCAAGAAAAAGTACATTGAGATGTTTAGTGAATTAGTGAAATCACAGCAATCTGAAAATGCAGTACCAGAATCCGACCGCAGTAAGTACATAAATTGTTATATATCTATTTGAATACGATGTTGATAAATAAATAATAAAATTATTTATTTTTTTGTTCGTGTAGTGAATTACGAATCCACTGCTTTGCACTTTTAATTTTAATGATTGAAGATTTTTTAACGAAGCAAAATATCAGCATAGAAGTAAATATAATCGAAACTGTCAAACAATTTCAATCAAATAAGATTTCAGATTAAAACATTTCTAATCCAATGCTCGATAAATTATTGACTGATTTTTTAGATTATAAAAAAAAGGTATTAAATGGAGAGCTTTGAAAAACGCCACAGTATTACGCAATGTACATCAATTTCGTCGATTACTATCTAATGTTTACTCGCAGCATCAGCATTGGTGATTTTGAACTTTTTAAAAAAGTGATCCCGAAAATAGCGAATTTATTTTTTATGTTTAATCAACCAAACTATTCTCGATGGTTAATACAATACATGAAAATTTACTTAAAGTTGAGGAAACACATCCAGGTTTAGAAAATCAATTTCGAAATGGCTTTTTCGGTGTCAAGAGAACAGATAAGCCTTTCTCTAAAATTCCTGTAGATCTAACGCTCGAACAAACAATCAATGCGGATACTGCAAGGTGATTAACTGGAATATCACACTTTACAAATTCAATTAATGCTCCTCAAAGATGGTCCAAAAGTCATAGCATACGCTCAACACTGATATCGCATACTTACGATGAAACAAGATATTACATGAGATTTGGAAAAGCAACAAATAGAAAATGATTAAAAAAATTTGCGAACTTTCATCGATTTTAAAAAAAAAAATGTAATCCATTTAACAATGAGAATATTGAACGTGATTTTTTGTATAACATTGGCACTGGGCGAGCAGCATCCGAAGAAGTTTGTAACTTTTGGTTAAATGCAGAGAAAAATGGTAATTTATTGCGAGAAAAATTTATTGGTGAATGCGCAGAATCGCCGAATAGATTTGAGCAAACAATAAAAAACAATAAAATTCTCAATTTTGCCAATTTAACTGCAAAGAAAAAGTTACAAATTAATAACAAAGTGCAAGAGGTGAGGTTGCAACAGGATTTATTTGGCCGAATGTTAGCCATTTCCATGAATGAAAATTACAAACATTGAAAAGATTCTTACTTTTCCATTGACACCTGTTCCAATGTCTTTGTGCCATTTAGACGGATCGATATTTAAGACTGATAAGTCAGTTTTACTTAAGCTTTTAGAAAAAGATATTAAAAGTGTAGCTCCGACGCACACGGATGTTTGTTTGATAGACGGTTTTTATGTAGTACATTGTATGAAAGATATACCAAAAACGTTTGGAAAAATATCTACAAAAATTTTGCAAATGGTAACGAACAATAGCAAAGCTCGAGAAATACACATAGTTTTCGATAGATATTTCACACCCTCAATTAAAGACTACGAAATATCTCTTCGAGGCGCGGGTAATTCTGATGAGCGTATGTATGTAATTTCTGGACCTGATCAAACAAGACCCGCAGATTTTGCGAAAGAATTGCGGAATAGTAATTTCAAAGAAGCTCTTGTGCGTTTTTTAATTTTACATTGGCAAAGTACAGAAATGATACCGTTTCTTGGAAATAAAACAGTTTTACTGAATTTTGATCAGTGTTACGAATATAAAGTTAGTAACGAGACTGTTTTATTTTCCATAAATGACATGTACACGCTAGAAAATCATGAAGAAGCCGATACGAAAATAGTTTTTCACGCGTGTAATGTTCCGGAAGAATCTAACATTATAATTAAATGTACAGACACAGATATACTTTTTTCTGAAAACTTTTTTCTAGACACAGATATCATTTTTTTTTACAAAAAAAAACGCCACTTTGTTGCAGTCTGCCGGCCACTTCTCTTCCACGAAATCGTCTGCCAATAAATTATAGCTTTTCTACTAATAAATACTCAATATTCTGACAATTTTTATCTTTGAGGTTTAAGCCCCCGCCTTAATCTTCTTAAGCGCGCAGGCAGACTTGCCGCTCGATACTCGATAGCTAAAATGGAACCTTTCTAGCTATTCAATCTGCATGTACCTTATACCTTGCATTTTTATGTAGCCAGCTCTCCGTCTATAAAGAGAAACATCTAATAAATATCTGAGAGCGATAGAATACGTAATATAATTATTTTTATGAGAATTCGCGATGTATTATATGACTCTCGTATGAGAATTTGGTTGAAAGTATCATATGATTATCATCTAAATCTTGTTGTAGCACACTATCTGAATAAAGATAAAAATATTCAGACCAGTTTCAAGTGTGCGAGTAATCATAACGCAAGGGAATGACAAAGTCAAGGTAACAAAATGAAATGTCTGAACTGTTTCTCAGTAATAGCAATGTAGAATGTAAAATCTTGCAAGCCTAGATAAGGAAGGTTATTGCCTTTACTGATTATACGAATCAATAACCTACAATACCAAGATAGGTCGGCATCGCTGTTCGCTCGCTGCATCTTCTCGCGCTCTCCCTTTCATCTGAGGCGAAAAAATATCCGTACGTACGATAAGGTGCAAATGCGACGCTGCGGCATACTCTTTTTTTTTTTTTTTTGATTAGAACACAGTTTGATCTGCGTCTTCTCGCTTTGTCATGCATTGAATCTTGCTGAGACAACGAATCTTATATTTGTAATCCTCCAACTATCTGAATTCTTTGAAATTCAACGGAGAAATATAGAGTGATGTAAAACAATGAAATAGAGTATTGCTATGACTATGATGTTATGCGTAATATAATACAGATTCTTTATATATGCATATACACACATGCTTGTGAGGTATTATAAATGGGTTCGCAGTTTATGGTTTTGCTCAGCGGTTTTTTTGAAAGTGTGACTACCAAACGTATACAATATGTCTATTGAGTCATGGGGGGGATTTTTTGGTATGCTGAATCAAAATTTGTTGGTTACGTTGCCCGAAACCCGTTAGTTTTTTTGTTATAAACAAATTACTGATTTGCAATAAACAAATCGTTATTTGCAATTTTAAAAAATTTAGTTACATTATTTAGATATTTTTGAAACGAAAGTGCTTCTACAAATTTTTTCGTAAAACGCATACTTTTTGAGTTGAATATCAATAAAGTTTTCACAAAATTAGCCGCGATTTTTCGAGCTGTTTTTTTCCGTTTACTCTTGTGAAATCTAAAAATTCAACGATTTTTAACAAAAAGTATACGTTTTACGAAGAAAGTTGTAGAAGCACTTTCAAAAATACCTAAATAATGTAACTACATTTTTTAAAATTGCAAATAATGATTATTTATTTATTGCAAATCAGTAATTTGTTTATAACAAAAAATCTAACCGGTTTCGGGCTACGAAACCAACAAATTTTGATTTAGATCTCAAAATACATAGAAAAACTTCAAGTTACTGAGGGGAGCTCAAAATTCACACTCAGATGGCACCGGCGCCCGGACAACCCGAGAGAGAGAGAGAGAGAGAGAGAGAGAGGGCTTTACACTGCAGCGCCGGCCGAGATGTCGTGTAACTGGTGCTTGTATAGTGGGAGCTTTTTTATGCGAAAAGAGAAAGAAAGTACAAGGTTTTTAGCACTTCCCTTCGACTTAAAAGTAAACTATGTAGTGTTCTAAAAATTAAATGACTATGTAAGAGCCGGTAGTTTTAACGCTTATCAGTATCTATAGATTCTAACTTTGATTGTGTGTCAAACGGTACACTGATTTCATGAGCGTCTGTCATGTTGAATTTTTGAATGACTTTCAAAGCATATTGTTTTGATTAATGAACAAATTACCATTTGGCATGTGAACAATCTCTATTCCCAAGAATTTGTATAATTCACTAACGGTTATTTTCCGATTCGCTCTTAAGTGACTTAATAGATTATCGATTCGCTTTACATTTTTACAGGCCATCATCAATATATATTGCTAATATTAACTTGTCTCTAGAATCCCGGCTTACAAACACGCATGGGTCCGCCTTTGTCTGATACAAATCGAATGATTCGAGGCACTTTACAAATTTTTCGTTCTAGCAATTTCCTGCTTGCTTCAGCCCGTACAAACTTTTGTTTAATTTCCATACCTCAGTTCTATTATTATTTGTAAAACCTTCCGGTTGATACATATATATTGTCTCATGCAAATCGCCCTTAAGATACGCTGCTTTTACATCGAGTTGTTTCAGGAATATTTGGTAGCTAGCAGCTACAGACAAAAGTGCTCTGATTGAGTTACAGCGTGCAACGGGACTGAAAGTTTCATCGAAGTCTATGCCTGGACGTTGTGCACAACCCTTTACTACGAGTCTAGCTTTAAAATGCTTAGAATCATTTTCCTTTTCACCTTTTATTTTGTAGACCCATTTATTGTTACGCCGCGCGGAGCTTGAACCAGTTGCCAAGTTTGATTTTCTATATGTTCGTCATTTACAAGATTATTCTCATTGTTTTCATTATTTTTATTATTCAAGATATCTACATTTGCTTCCGCGTTTTCATTCTTGTCTATCAAATCTTGCTCTAGCGCTTCATTTTCGTTTTGGTTTAACTCTCCGTTTTCAATAGGTTCTATACTGGTTTCATGCGCGCCTTCTACAGTTTAAAAAATCCTAAAATAACAGTCCGCATTTTTATCTTTAAAATCAGATCCAACATTTGGAGACTTCAATTCCTCTTTGAAAACTACATCTCGATGCAACTCAACCTTATTCGTGTCTGGAAACAATATTCGATACGCTTTCACATTTTCGTCGTAACCTACCAAAATGACAAGCTTTGCTTTCGCATCCCATTTGATTCTTTTTTGTTTGGGAATGTGCACGTATACTTGAGTCCCTATATAATGTTAAAAGTTTAACAAAAGCTTGTCCCGTTATCAAATATCGGAACACCTTTGGTTTGGCATGCGAATCATGCAAATTGTAATTATCTGTGGTGGATTGAAACGGAGTCAACACCTCGTAACTTTATTTATACTCGCGGATACACCGGCGATACGAATAAGATTTTCACATTATTTATCTTTTAGTGAACCCTTTACAACTATATACATACATTTGTGACATACATATCACAAATAAGGAGATCGAATCGATAAAATTTTCATTAATATTTTAATCAAGACTGTCGCACAAAGTAACACTACTATCATTTATTAAGAAAGTTACTATGTAGCGTTAAAGACGGAAACTTATTATAAATAAGTAAATTTAAACGCGTAACATGTTTATATGAGAATCTTCAAAGCATTGTTCTTTATCTTAATTGAATACAGCGTTCATGAAAGTTTTTCCGCATCAATATTCATCTTGTAGGACCTAAGGTATCGATGTTAAAAAATCGATTATCAAAAACTATCCAAACTGAAAAGTTGCTACCGGCTTTGCAGGTACCGAGTAGTGTCACCCATTACTGATTCTAGGCGATTGGCGTTCCTTAAAGATATCTAGATTATCGATTTAGGCTTCCGCCAAGCTCTAAGTTAATTCGATAATCTGTTCTCTTTGAGATTGATTCGATACTGCACCGATGTACATCAATCAATTCAAATGTCGCTAACATACATTTCAAAGCGCTTTAATGTTGCGACAATGCGTTCAAAACGCTTCGAAGTCGATACGCTCAGGCTTCAATGTCGCTAAGTTCGCCCTTCCAAGTCGCTGCGATCGCGCTTCCATGTCTCTACGATCACCCATCGATGCGCATCCAAGCGCTTCGAAGCACATCCAAGCACTTCGATGCGCATAGATCGAAACCGAAGTCCTTATGCCCGGTCGATATATTGAGGGTCACTACCATACCGACGGCCATACGTACTGACGTTGTCTGCAGGCTCGTATACGCGGTACTTGATCAAAGGGACTATACAAATGGTTAAAAATCATTAATTTGAGTGATTAGTAATAAAAAGCAAGAAAATCATTGATTTAATAAGCTGATAACAAAAAGCAAGTAAAACTCTAATCCATAAACACTTATCTTGAAAAGTTCAGAAATATCATGCA
>JAZHPH010000845.1:0-19975 GCA_037356405.1 Nasonia oneida | reverse complement strand
ATATATATATATATATATATATATATATATACGCACGGTATTTCACATTTCCTCAGACAGATTGGAGTTGTATGTGTATGTGAAGAATTTATTTTAACGTTTTTTTTCATACGTTATGACGAGAAACTGAGCAACTGCATCCAGCACACCGTTATATTGGCGCCCAACGTGGGGCATCATCAGATCTCTCATGGCCTTCAGGCTCACCGGTGGAACCAAAGACTACATAGTGGTTGGATCTGATTCTGGACGAATTGTCATTCTGGAGTATGTTCCAGCTAAGAATGTCTTTGAAAAGGTTCACCAAGAGACCTTTGGCAAGAGTGGATGCAGGAGAATTGTTCCTGGACAGTATTTGGCCATTGATCCTAAAGGGCGTGCTGTTATGATTGGGGCCATAGAGAAGCAGAAATTAGTCTACATTTTAAACAGAGATCCAGAAGCACGTTTGACTATCTCCTCACCGCTCGAAGCCCACAAAAGTAACACTCTGGTTTATCACATGGTGGGTGTAGATGTGGGTTTCGAAAATCCTATGTTTGCTTGCCTGGAAATCGATTATGAAGAAGCCGATACTGACCCCACGGGAGAAGCGGCGATAAAGACGCAGCAGACCCTGACGTTCTACGAATTGGATTTGGGTCTGAATCACGTCGTGCGTAAATACAGTGAACCACTGGAAGAGCACGCCAACTTCCTGGTTTCCGGGAGGTAACGATGGACCCAGTGGTGTGCTTATCTGCTCCGAGAATTACCCTTCCTTACTAACCTTTTTATTGCATGCTGGCGAGTTTTATAGAGTGAGAGCTGGTACACCTGGCGGTTACCCAGCGTCTGGAGGGGGGGGGGGTGTATGACGGGCGATATTAGCACGTCATAAGCTCCGCATGCCGCGAGAAGAAAGACTTGTACTAAATTCACACTGTTACAGGTACCAGCGCTGGCAAGGCGGGGAGAGCCGCTGGACGACGCGAGAGAGGCGGAGAGAGAGGGAGAGAGAGAAAATTCGGCGACACGCGACTGAGACGCGTGCCGCCAGATACGATCCGACCTTTGAACTGACTCCTCGCGACATGCTCAGTACTTTCGGGAGATAGCTGTTAGGAGAGTAAAAGTTGAAGTGTGTGAGTGTGCGTACTTGTACCTCGCTCCATCATCGACCCAGCCGCCTCCGCGGGCTTGCGTCTCGCATATGTACGAGATCGCAGCATAACTGGCCTGGCCGGAACCTATTCAGCACTAGGTGCTATCCCGACGACTCTCTTTCTCGAGAGTAACGAGGTCTACGGACCTTGATTATAGCGGAGCTGGAAACTGAGCAACTGCATCCAGCACACCGTTATAAAGTATGTTTTAGTAATAAGAATATATATTCATGCGATTTAGTTATAAAAATATAATAAAAGTTTTTATATATGTTTTAGTTATAATACAATATGTATACTCATATAATGGATAATGGATTTCTATTTTGTACTAATTCCTAGTAGCATCAATAACTGATGAAGAACTCGTATATGTCAATAAATATTATTAGAAGGTTAGTAAGCACTCGGGATGGTCAGATGCTTGTTATCCAGCCAGCAGTGTGCTGACTATTGAACCAATCAGCCATGTTCAAATTTCAACCAATCACGTTTGATAAAACAGGTTGAGAGCGTGTCAGTACCGATACCAATGTCGATAAAGTAGATTATACCGATGCTCACTTTGAGGAGGGCCAGCCTATCTCAGATCGATAAAGTAGACAGGAGGGGGGTCGGTAATGGGGGGGGGGAGGGTCGCGGGTTGCACGGTCGATATGCTCTGCCGGTAAAGCAGGGACCTACTAATATGAGTTGCGCAGGAGTTGCATGGCGCAGTAGCAGTCTTGCCCCTACTACTTATCTACACACCAACAAAGATCATTTCCTGGACGGCGCGGCTCGACTGGCAGAAACGGCACGACTGGTTTCTGGCTGGGCGGAGAGCTTCGGTCTAAAAAAGTAAACAAAGCCCTATATAGCCTGCGGTTTACCAGGTGCTGCACCACTGAGACTCTCCGCAGAAGGCTAGTTGAGACACTTATACAACCGCACATCGACTACTGTGCTTTAACTATCCTGGACGCGTCTAACGAACAACGAATACGGATACAGAGACTGAGCAATTCGTGTGTGAGATTCATCTTCGGGGTTAGGATGGATGAACACATCAGTCCTTACCGGAGGCGTCTAGAGTGGCTTCGCACCGTTTCCAGAAGGCTCTACTTTGAGGCCATTCTAATATACAGAATAATTCGGATCAGTGAACCTTCGTATCTGGCCTCATTGTTCAATAAACACAAGCAAAGACCCTCCAGTACGGGAGTTCCCCCGGAACTGAGCATCATACCGTGAGTACTGAAACCGGGGCTAGGGCCTTCCAGGTTCAAGGTGCTCGGTTCTGGAACTCTCTCCTTCTACTCTGCGAAACCTGCCATCTCTCGCTTTCTTCAAGGGGGCACTATGGCGGCACCTGCTGGCCACTGAATCGTGACGACTCTGAGCCCTCTGGCGCTGCATTCTTAATCTTAATCTAGTTTTAATCTAGTCAGACTCGGCCCTTAGGCCGTAAAAATTCTTTCAGTATTACGTATTTTAGATTTCAAACGTGCAATACAGATAGGTCTATGACCAACCTTAAATGTACAGCGTAATATTAAAAAGTTTAATGTGATACTTAAATATGACGAAATGTGATTTTGTGATTTTATGTGACGGTATTTTTATATATTTTATTTTCTCTTTTTGTTAGACTGTATGCGACACCGTCTTTGTGATCTAAATTGTATTATTTTTTGCTTTTAGCAAATAAAGACCTCTCTCTCTCTCTTTTACCACCTTATTGCACTGATTGCTGAAGATAACCTTATTGTAACCTATTATCTCTAAAAAAAATTAACTTTTAAAAAAGTAACAGGTTAGGAAAGTTTGATATATTCTACAACGAAATTACAGATAGAGAAGAACTGAGATCAATCAAACAAAGTCAAGTTTATTATATTTAATCGTAATGAAGCGAGGAACAACTCTCAAGATAATTACTACGTAATTTGCTATACCCGTTTCATTGTACTTATGGTTTTTGTATGACGTTCTAATACATAAAAAGAGAATTTTAGTTGATCACCGATAAAAAAGAAAATGAAAAGGGCATGGCAAGTAAACTTGACTTTTGATTGATCTCAGTTCTTTTCTATCTGTAATTTCGTTGTGGAACATATAAAACTCGCCTAACCTTTTACTATTTTAAAAGTTAAATTTTTTTAAAGACGTCGTAAAAATAAAATATAAGCATCTTTATCACCTTTTGACCACAGCTATTGTGTAACATTTTTATCACTAACATGAAATCAGTGATTGCTCTAATATACACCACCCTTGAATTATTTCTGTTGAAAAATGAGTGAGGTAGACTGGAGAATTGTTTATAACATAAGAGTTTAAGAGTTTAATGTAGTGAATACATACAAAGCATGCCGAGCATGCGTGTACTCTCCAAGAGCGTACAGCAACGAGTAAACTCACTCGTAGTCGCCCAGTAACTTATAATTCGTATAATTTCGACACCGCTTATAATCACGTGACTAACACGCACATACCGCGGAGAGGAGAGGCTTACAGGTGTGCGTCCCCTTACACACTCATTAGCACGCTCACTCATTCACGCGGGCTCTATACTATACATATTGAACTTGGCTTGAACTTGGCAATGCACAATATAAATGTACCACATTTCAACAATTTCTACACCTAGACACCAAAAATCACGGAGCGCACCACCGAGACCTCGTCATCGGCCACTCCGTACACCTAGACACCACCCTTAAATGATTTTTACACCTAGACACCAAAAACCAGGGAACGCACCAGCTAGACCTCATCATCGACCACCCAGTACACATAGACACCGCCCTCGTATGATTTATTCAGCTAGACACCAAAAACCATGAAGCTCACCACCTAGACGTCGTCATCGGTCACCCTGTACACCTAGACACCATACTTATATAATATACCAAGACACCTAAATCAACCTGAACCATGTCATCGGCTACCCTGGCAAGCTAGTTACTATTATTGCTCCGGAACGCAGAGTATGCACCGGCAATCTCATAATTCTAAATATCGTAATATATTATATTTTTTTGAGAAAGCAATTCCCATCTGTATATAGCTGTGTATCCGACTTCACGGTCCTAACACTTCTTGCTGCTAACTTAACGGTCCTAGCAAATTTCTGGATGAAGAGGAAAAACGTGATTTTAGCATTTGTGGATTATACACTCACATATTATAAAAATAAGCAGCCTTTTGACTAAAATTTTTGTTGGAAATCATAGTTTAGCTCAGAAAACATTCTAATAATCCAAAAAACCTTACCAACAGTAATAATAAGTATTTTTTTTTTTGTATAATGAAAAATCCGAACAATAAATAGTGTCACGGGCGCCGCGGCTTCGTCTGCTTCTCAAACTCGCCTTCGTGGCGCTACCGCGCCACTTGATATATCTTTCTAAGGTATTAGAATAATTTTTACGTTTAATCCACGTTTTTTCGTGAAACTATAGTTTCACGAAAAAACGTGGATTAAACGTAAAAATTTTGCTCTTGGTAGGCTCTGGTATCTCACAATATAATAATTTTTTAGCAGAATCATCTGTTCTATTTAGTTTAAACCAAACTGTTAAAGTTGTTTCGTGATTAAGAGAATGATCGATATGATTTTCATCAAAAATTACTTTTTGTTGATTCTCTAAATGAACATTAGACCTATGTATCTACAATCCATGTATTCTGTGATTTCATCATATATTATTGTGTTTACATTATTTTTATTCATTTTAATATAAGCTTGACTCGATCTTGTCATTTGTGTATGTGTGTGTGGGGAGGGGGGGGGTATGTGTCTATATACAGGGTACAGGGTGGGCCATTTTAATCAAACCAGTCTAATAACTCCTAAATTAAGCCATGAACAGAAAAATTGTTCAGATGAAAGTTGTCCAGGATCAAGGGGGACATCTTTTTGTGCAATTAGTTTTGACCTTGAACTCAAATTTTTT
The DNA here is from genome assembly GCA_037356405.1 of Nasonia oneida. Taxonomy (NCBI): domain Eukaryota; kingdom Metazoa; phylum Arthropoda; class Insecta; order Hymenoptera; family Pteromalidae; genus Nasonia; species Nasonia oneida. The sequence goes on along the minus strand of JAZHPH010000845.1, from coordinate 14,889 downwards.
TTTTTTTAAATAGGAACCCCTATTTTTAATAGCAGATTCGGAAAGAACAGGAAATTTTACGTCCGAAACGGTATTTCAAAATTTTTTTCATGACCTTCACAAGGTAATTCAAGGTCAAATGTTAAAAAATACTGTAATTGCTATTTAATCGCATTTTCTGATAGAATAATCGTATTGAGAGGCAAGGGGACGCACGATAAACAAGCACCCCAGTGAGAGGCAAGGGGACTCACGATAAACAAGCACCCCAAAGGGAACATAATCCTAATACGTCCACGTCGTTGGTCCTGGGTAGCGCTGAAATTAGGGAATTATTTTGTTTTCAAGGTAAATATTTTTATGGTCATTGTCACATTGGGTTTGAATATTCATCATAAAAGTACATTAACTACGATCATTCTATCAGAAAATGCGATTAAATAGCAATTACAGTATTTCTTAACATTTGACCTTGAAATTACCTTGTGAAGGTCATGAAACAAATTTTGAAATACCGCTTCGGACGTAAAATTTCCTGTTCTTTCCGAATCTGCTATCATCAATAGGGGTTCCTATTTAAAAAAAAAATTGACCTTCAAATGACCTTGAAATTTGAGTTCAAGGTCAAAACTAATTGCACAAAAAGATGGCCCCCTTGATCCTGGACAACTTTCATCTGAACAATTTTTCTGTTCATGGCTTAATTTAGGAGTTATTAGACTGGTTTGATTGGGCCATTTTAATCTATAAACCCCAATTACTCTGTTCCGAGGTGTTATTCAAAAAAAATGTTCAAACGAAAGTTGTTAGTGGCAAAAGGGGTCACCTTTTGGTGATATTAGATTTGACCTTTGAAGTCATTAGAAGGTCATTTGAAGGTCAGAATGATTTTTTTAAATGGGAACCCCTATTTTTAACACCGGATTCAGAAAGAGCGGAAAATTTTACGTCGGAAAACACATTTCTAATTATTTTCCATGACCTTTAGAAGGTCATTTCAAGGTCAAATAACATAAAAGCCATTTTTGCATGAATATTGAAGGTTAAGGTGTTTTATTTTAAACGGGAACCCTTATTTTTGTTACACCCCTATTTAATTTTTTTTTTCGCGAACTTTCAGAAGGTCATTTCAAGGTCAAAAACTAAAAAGTCCTGTGTTCGCTATTTGATAGCATTTTCTGATAGCATAATTGTAGTAAGAGTTCTTTTATTAGCAATATTCAACCCTAATGTGACAAAAACCTTAATAATATTGACCTGTAAGAGTTTGTCCTTACGTTTAGCGTTACCTAGAAACAACGACGTGGACGTAGTAAGGTCTGTTTCCTTTGGGGTGCTTGTTTAACGAGAGTCCCCTTGCCTCTCACGATAGGGTGCTTTATCAGCGTGAGTATAAGCGTGCTTTATAAGCCTCTCACTGTTTTAACCATGGAGCAATGGTTATTTGGACAACGGGAAATTTAACGTTGGAAACAGTATTTCAAAATATGTATTTTTCATGACCTTTAGAAGGTCATTTTAAGATAAAAAGCCAAAAATTATGTGATTTCAAAGACCATTTGAAGGTTAAATATTTGTTTTGCGGAAGCTCCTTTTTTCACACTATTAAAGAGCGATAGATAAATTTTCATATTGAACTTTACCCCTACTCATTTTTCTAAATTTAATTTTTCCCTTCCTCACTGTTGGAAAATGTATAAATTATTTTGAGATAATATCTTCTGGCTGAATCTGACATTTATTTACATACTGTGTAATGTTTATCGTATTAATTAATTAAATAAAGTGTTTTTCAATAAAAAAAATATTTTTCCAATAATTCGTAATAAATATTTATTCTAATAATCTATTGTGGTAATTGCCTAATAAATGTCACATTTGTGTTAAAGTTTAACAAGTGTAATCACTTACTACTATTACTACTTCTTGAGTTTTTTGATTATTATAAAAATTGTTTGTTTATTTCACTACACATGAAATATCAATTAAAACTTTGCTGTGTTATTAAAACTTTTAAATGTCACAATGGCTGACTATTCTCCGAATGAGATTGTTGATATGATAATAGTTTTAGGAGAGTGTCACAATAATTATAATGCTGCAGCAAGACTTTACACTGAACGTTTTCCAGATAGAAGACATCCTACTTATGTGACAATACATAGTTTAACTGTCAGAGCTCGTCGAGGACGAGTTACTCGCCAACGCAGACACCGTGAGTACAACGAAGATGATGCACGTGGTGTTACGATTCTTGCAGTTATTCATCTTCATGTCAGCAGTCGTCAAGTTGAAAGGTAAGTCGGTATTCCAAGAAGAACATTCCTGAGAATTCTAAATAGACTTCGGTACCATGCTTACCATATCACGCTCGTATAGGAATTAAGAATAATAGCGATGGACAATTAAATAGGCACAATTGTCACTATTGGTCAAATGAAAATCCTCATTGGCACAGAACTGTAGACCATCAGCATCGTTGGAGCCTTATGGTATGGTGTGGGATTGTTAATGGGTATTTGATTGGCCCTTACTTTTTTGAGCAGAATGTTGATAGAAACAGCTATTTACAGTTCATAAGAGACCAGTTGCCAGTATTATTAGAAGATGTTGATTTAGAAACGAGACGAAGGATGTGGCTTCAACAGGATGTTGCAGCACCACACTTTGCACTAATTTTTCGACAATTTTTGAATCAGAATTACCGTGAAAGATGGATCGGTAGAGGAGGACCAGTTAATTGGCCTCCTAACTCACCTGACTTAACATCTCCAGACTTTTATTTGTGGGGCTACCTGAAGAATGTTGTATTTGAAGAGCGGCCCACAACTAGAGAAGACATGCAAGATCGCTTTCGTCAAACCTGTGCAGCGATTCCGAGACAGACTCTACTGCACACCGTGTGACATTTTCAACGTCGTTTAACTTTGTGCCTACAAGCAAATGGAGGCAACTTCGAACAGTTGCTTCATGGTTAAAATAGTGAGAGGCAAGGGGACTCACGTTAATCTAGCACCCCAAAGGAAACAGACCTTACTACGTCCACGTCGTTGTTTCTGGATAACGCTAAACGTAAGGACAACCTCTTACAGGTCAATATTATTAAGGTTTTTGTCACATTAGGGTTGAATATTGCTAATAAAAGAACTCTTACTACAATTATGCTATCAAATAGCGAACACAGGACTTTTTAGTTTTTGACCTTGAAATGACCTTCTGAAAGTTCGTGAAAAAAAATTAAATAGGGGTGTAACAAAAATAAGCGTTCCCGTTTAAAATAAAACACCTTAACCTTCAATATTCATGCAAAAATGGGTTTCCTGTTATTTGACCTTGAAATGACCTTCTAAAGGTCATGGAAAATAATTAGAAATGTATTTTCCGACGAAAAATTTTCCGCTCTTTCTGAATCCGGTGTCAAAAATAGGGGTTCCCATTTAAAAAAAAAACACTCTGACCTTCAAATGACCCTCGAAGGACTTCAAAGGTCAAATCTAATATCACCAGAAGGTGGCCCCTTTTGCCAATAACAACTTTCGTCTGAACAATTTTTATACATACATACATATGGGACATACATATATATGGGACGTTTCACGTCAACCGGACCATCAGTGCACCCAAAATTTGGGTTAAGAAGACGTTTGAGGTCTCAAAATGATCGTCTGGTCAAGGGCTTTTGAAAAAGTTCTGGCCTTTTCAAAAATCCAATGTGGCGCATAAAATATGGAGCCTGAAACCCACGTTTTCATAGCACATTCAACAAAAACAATAGTAAAAATGTTCTAATTTGTGAAATATCCCACCAAAAAGCATGTACAACTCATTATAGGACATATTATTGACAATGCTGACGGAAGTCCAAAATTAAAAATGGCGGAATCAAAATGGTGGACATTATACCTCCACTAAACCCATTTTACCGCAACAAATGATTTTTGATCAGTTTAAAGTATCGATATGGGGGTTTTCAGGGTCACTGAATCTGATTTTAACCTCGACATTTCAAAATTCGAAATGGTGGATCCAAAATGGCGGACATTATACCACCACCAAACCAATTTTACCGCAACAAATAATTTTAGATCACTTTAAAGTATCGATATGAGGTTTTTTGGGGCCACTGCACCTTATTTTAACCTCGAAATTTTAAAATCCAAAATGGTTGATCCAAAATGGCGGACATTATACCGCCACTAAACCAATTTTACCGCAACAAATGATTTTAGATCAATTTAAAGTATCGATATGGGGGTTTGCGAGGTAAATGGTTATAAATGTATTATCGGAATCAGTATTTGTGCACATAAATCTTATATTTTTCCGGTCTATTAGATTTAGAATTATCTGTCTGCGGTTTTTGCACTTACATTTTTCTATTGTTCTGTGTATATGTATATGCCTGCGTGGATGAAAAAAATATATAATTTAGTCAAATGAATCAATCTTTAATGACATTTTGTGCACTCTTATCAATTCTGGCTCCTCGTTCGTGGAGTTTTTACTGGTGATAAATGGCTTTCGCCGATATCATAAATTACTCTGTTCCTAGGTTCATTGGCATTTGAGTAATGCATGACTTTCAACGTTTCATTATTTTCTGGGATAAATCCATGCCCCATTTGTATGTTTGTGACAGGTGGACAGTTTTTAAATCTCTTTGTTAGGAATTGACGAGTTTGTTCGTGATCTTTTTTGGTGTATAAGAAAAATTTTATATTGAATGATCGCCCATTAGCCCATGAATAAAGAGCTTTAACATCTAGAATTACTTTATTTTTTGCAGCTTGTAAGCTCTCTCTTGTAGCTTCTCTCTTTACTATCGCTCCAACTCCATCGCAATTACCTTTTCCGTGTGCTGTTGCAAAACAGTGCCATTCAACATCAACGCCAAAATCTCTCTTATGACTCATTAAACTACTCATTTGATAATGATTTTTAAAATGCTGTTTAGCACCATCAGTAGCATATATTACCTTTTTCAATGTGGGACAAACCTTGCGAATTTCAGGTATAAGCTTTTGCTGCATTATGTATACTGCAGTGGCATCATGAGTAGTACAGTCGGACATAGATACTGTACTGAAATGCTTTAGCTTGCCTTCAGATTTATAATAAACAACAGCAGGAAAAAACGTACTTTGATCATTATTAAAATGAAATGCCTGTGCAGCATCTTGGGCTGTAAAAGCATAGTTCTCAGCAAAATCCAATTGAGCAATAACCTCTTCATCTGAAACCTCTTCATATTTTTCTTCCCAGAAATAAACTTTGATTGCTCCTTAGCGATGAAATGATGAGGTATCAACTTTTCTAGGCTAGAACATAAAGTTTCAATAAATTCTTGCGATGTTAGGCATTGTTTTATCAAAGTGTATCTATCGGTTGATTGCCACGTGCTGAAGATGACTTGATCAATATTGTGCTCATCCATAATGTTCTCAAAGTAATTAGAAAACTTTTGAATGTCCGGACAAAATTTGCATTCATTCAAATAACAACTTGGTTTGGGATCCTCACATAGAACGAAATTCAAACAATCTTTATAATTCTTCAGAATATTGTTTGAGATTTTTTCTATATTTACTGCGTCAATCATCGCCTTGAAATTTTGGTGTATCGTACATACACATACATTGTGTGTACCAGAGGATCCTGCAAAGACACAACATTTTGGTCTCAGTTCCGCAAACTTGGTAAGCCCAATCGGATGTTCAGGAAACTGTTCTTTAAATTGATTATGAAGGTTCTTAATTTTTTTTTTATTTTTTCACCATATAAATAAATACTGACGGTATCTTTTTTATTTGGCATAATTCTGCTGTTAAAATCATTTTCGTAAAAATCTTCAACTTTCTGAGTAGTTTCTGCAGGTAATGTTTTTCCACGTTTTGCAACAGGAGAAGCCAAAACTCCATATGATTCTCTTAACTGTTTTGCTTTACGAACCATTCTGTGAGATACACCAAATTGGTTCATAATTTTACGTATTGCCCAGTGTTCGGGCAAAATAGTAAGAATACTGACACGTAATGGATCGTTCTCCGGCAGGGATTGGAATTTATTTCTAAGTCCAGTTCAAATATCTGTAAGATCATCTTGCAAATCACTAGAAAGCAATAAATTCCTTTGCCACAAAACAGTTTTATTTGTTGAAGTCTTTGCACAAGTTGTCTTTGGACACGAGCCGTGTACTTGCAGCATTAGGCTGTTGGAAGAGGGGCAAGGTACAGCGCTGGACCCAGCCTCCTTATGTGCCCTCCGCAACGCTACTTCACTTGTGGGTAATGCGCAGCCACCTAGCGGCGCGCCGCGGTGATAAGCGCTGCAGCGTGCGTGGCCTGTTCGGCGGGTTGCGCGTTAGCAGGGGCTTTTCGCGAGAGAGCCTGCGTGTCGGTTATGACAAATAACCGCCAGTTTATATTGGCCATATTGAATTTTGAAATTTCGAGGTTAAAATAAGATTCAGCGGCCCCTTAAACTCCCATACCGATACTTTAAACTGATTTAAAATCGTTCATTGCGGTAAAATAGTTTTGGTGGTTGTATAATATCCGCCATTTTTGATCGGCCATTTTGGATTTTAAAATTTCGAGGTCAAAATAAGGTGCAGTGACCCTGAAAACCCACATATCGATACTTTAAACTGATCAAAAATCATTTGTTGCGGTAAAATGGGTTTGGTGGTGGTATATTGTCCACCATTTTGATTCCGCCATTTTTGATTTTGGAATTACGTCAGCATTGTCAATAATATGTCCTATCATGAGTTGTACATGCTTTTTGGTGGGATATTTCACAAATTAGAACATTTTTACTATTGTTTTTGTTGAATGTGCTATGAAAACGTGGGTTTCAGGCTCCATATTTTATGCGCCACATTGGATTTTTGAAAAGGCCAGAACTTTTTCAAAAGCCCTTGACCAGACGATCATTTTGTGACCTCAAACGTCTTCTTAGGTTAACCCAAATTTTGGGTGCACTGATGGTCCGGTTGACGTGAAACGTCCCATATATATAGGTTTTAGGTTAAGTTTACTTTTTTTTAAACTCTTATTCCGTTTTGCGTGATTTTGTATTGAACCAATTATTTTTACCTCTTTTACAAAGAATATTCTCTATTACCCTATAAACCCCTTTTGCGAAACACGATGCCTCAGCAATTTTTTTTTTACTAAGCACCACCTAACTTCTGATTACGCGATAGATTTTTCTTAGTTTCGGTTCATACATTTTGTATGCTTTTGAGGCACACTTTTAAAATTTTTTCTTTTTAAATTTCAAAGTAAAACATTTTAAAATTAAGTGATATTGGTGACAAGTGAGAGTGGTGCGATATATTAAGCAAAATTCTACAGTTAATTAAAAGTAAATTGGGTAAGAAGAAGAAAGTCAAAGTAACTGAAAGCATATTAAATAACTCAAGGTATCATAAGAGTGCCAAAGAATCAGTTGACAATTCAAGTGACTATCTAGATTATCTAGAAGGTAAACAGCACCTATTCGAAATGACGGGAAACGCCTCAAACAATAATGATTCAGCCAATGAAGGAGTACTAGATGTAAGCATGCTACATATAAGCGCCATGGCCAATAGCTTTGCACTAATGAATTGCATAAGCGGCATTCCGAGCTTTGAAGGAAAGAAGAATCTCCAAAATTACATACACGCTAGTGAGTTAGTCAGTGAACCAATCGAACCACAATTCTTACAACACACTCTACTTAAAATAACGGGATCAGCCAAAAAGAGTTTAAATAATATGACAATAAAAAGTGTAGAAGATACAATACAACATTTAAAGCAAAGATTTAGACCCGGGAGAAATTTCAGTTATTATAGTAACAAGATACAGAACGTAAGAATGAGAGAGCAAGATACAGTAGGTGATTTTTACGACGAAATAAATATACTCTTGAGTAGTGCTACGAATGCTTCGAAAGAAGGAAAGGTAGAAGGCTTCAAAGACGAGATGATGGCACCTTTAGAAACTTTAGCAGTGGACATATTTATCAAAGGCTCACCTGCAAATTTAGCTGAAAGAGTAGATTATAACAAACCTAATGATTTACGAGAAGCTTATGAAGAAGCAGTGCGACTAGAAACTAGAATGAAAGCCAAAATAATTCCAGAATCTAGACCATATAGAGGTAGAGGCCGATACTACAACAATCAAGATAATTATAATGGACCGCAAAATAGTGACAATTATCGTAACTATAGAGGATACCGGCATGAAAATCGCTATCAAAATAATCAGCAGAATAATTTAGATTACGTGGGGTATATGAACGATCGAACGTACAATGGACCGCATCAACATGAAGCTCAGAATTATTACCCGCAGAACAATTATCAGAATCAACAAAACAACTATCGAGGTAATAGATATCAGGGTAGAGGCTATCAAAACAATTACGGCAACCAGGGTGGACGAGGAGGTTAGAATAGAAACTACAATGGACGGCAGCAACACAACGATTGGCCGGCTTGGAACAGCAATTGCAATAGGGAAAGTCAACAAATATTTGATCATGAGACTGGAAGATATTATACCGCACCGCAATATCCTGATAAGAGAAACGGTACTAATTGGCGCAATGATCATCAACAATATAACAATCTTGCTCAGAGGGGCAATTTGAACTACCAAGAGGCTCGCCACGATCCCAGGATGGCGAGCCAAAGCCAAGGTTATCCGAGACAGGACCAAACCCATCCAATGCAGAATCAGAGCACAAATCAAGTCCAAAACCAACAGATGTCGAGAAACACGAATCAACAGCATTATCAACAACAACTAGAGGCCTACAACGAGAACAAAAATGCGAATCCAACAGTTCCAAGCAGCAATCGACCGAAGGCATCAGTGATGGCAATTCTAACGAGACCAGAGAGGTATCAAGAATGTTGTCCATAAACTGTAAAGGATCTCATAATGTTAATAAGGAGGACGACAAAGCCACAGCAGTAAGAATAAGCATACCAGTTATAACCACTAAACCATGGGTGGAATTCAGGATTGACAACGGAGCCACAGTGAATTTAATTAAGACAAGTGTATTAATATTAAGTCGACGACATGCCTATTTGCACTGCCGATGCTAGAGAACTAGGCGGAATTACGAACCAAACTGTGAAAACGTACGCGTCAGTATATCTAGATATAAAAGGTACTCTAGTAAAATTCCAAATAATATCGGATGATTTTCCAATTCCATTTGACGGGATGTTAGGACGCTGTGATACCATCACGAATTCCTACTATAAAAATGCGCTAATGATAAGTGAAGATGTGATGCACCCCATACCGTTTATAGAACACGAAGAAGAGCATAATCAAAAGAATTTAAGAAAAGGATACAAATGCAAACAAGCCAACGAAATACTAAAAGTAGAACCTGCAAATGAAAAAGAAAATGAGATAATAAAATCAGCAGCTATCGAAGAAGCAGAACAAGCCTCAGAAAAAGTGACACATACAATCAAAGCGAGAAGCAGACAAATAATGAAAATCAATTTAATCAAAAGCAACCTGAAAGAAGGATATATACTACGAATTGATGTGGGGAACGAAAATCTCTTCATAGGAGAAGAAGTAGTCACAGACGTGAACAATACTTTCAAATAACGGCCATCAACACAAGTGAACAAGATGTGACAATAGAAGTAGATCCAAAAGAACTGATACCTTCCGACACAGGGCCCGAATTCCTGCAGGAAACGGACAGTGAGTTTGATGGTGATGCAATAACAGATATAATTAAACGATTAGCAAAAGTAAAAGAAGCCATAAGAAGAAGTCATCTCAATCGAGAAGAATTAGATATAGTGGACCAAATAATCAAAGACTATTTGGATCGTTTCTTACTACCAGGTGACGAACTACCATGCGTTGATATGATCCAATACCGCATTAATTTAGAGAACGATGTGCCCATAAATACGAAACAATGTAGACACCCGCCACAGCATAAGGATTGGACACCACAAATTGGATCATAGCGTGACTGCACAAAGAAGGCGGGGAAGAACAACAAAAGTAGAAAGTCCAATAGCCACATATATCAAGCCAGGAGCGATACCAAGAGTACCCAAATCAGTTAAGTCTACCAAAACAATTAAACCTACGGAAAAGCCTCTGTTAAAAGTGAAAAAACCTGCATCAGAGATCGTTACAACTAGTGAAGAAGAGAGCAGCAAGGACACCCAAAGTGACACCGATTCTGAGGTATCCACCAGCAGGAAACTCTCTCCATCACGAAGATCATGGCTGTCATCCACAGCATCAGCAGATAGTGAAACCGAAAGACCACCACTGCCCGATCCAAGGTACAGTGGATTGAGGATTGATGATTATCAATCGGGAGACTCCGACTCGGATGCAGACACGTCATCAACCGACAGCCAGAATAGGACAATCAGTAATATCGAAGTGCTAGTCAGTGCAGAAGAGCCATCAAATACGGAAATGAACACCGACGATGACTCCGTAAAAGAATCTTCCATAAGGACCGCATTAAGCAAGGAAGAAGTGAAAGAAGCAGGTGAGAAATTTGAGGAAAGTCTAAAAAGATACCAAGAGAAGAGCATAATCCCAGAGAAGGACGAAGTGGATTCAGAGTCAATTACCGATTTACCGTTGTGTCTCTCAGAAGGAGAAGAAATCACTGAACAAAGGATGCTGAGAAAGCATTTTAGGATGCATGAACTCAACCCGAATTATGGCACTAAACACATGAACCAAGTCCTGGAAGAAAGAGTGAAGGAGTTAATAGATTGCATACAAGCAAAACTTCAAAAGAGAATGGACAATGATCGTGACTCTCTCTCTCAGATCATGAATCAGATTTAACACATCCAAAATAACAGGTTCTCAGTCTGTAGCAAATAGTACCAAACGCCCCAAGAAGGAAAAACACAAAGGAATCCTAACAGAAATTGAAGACAATAAACAATCAGAAGTGGACATTAGATATTCGAAACCACCCGAAACGATGATGTCATTTTCTTGGCCCATCACAGAAAAATGGGACAACAACAAAAAGTCTCAAGACCAATCATGGATCAACAGTCGGAAAGAGTGTGGATTGTGTACCAATAAAGGATAACGTAAGGACAGAATGAGAGAATGCCTGACTTACAAAAGAGATAATTTAGTCCATTTTATATCGAAGGATTGTGAATGCAACAGCTCAATATCAACACTACTAAAGGAAGTTGGAGCGATAGAACCATTCAATCTGAAAAACAAGAAACCAAAAATTGGTCAAATACTAGTTACACCTTACAAAATGTATAATGTGTTTTCTGTGGTAGTAAAAGAAAAATAATAAGAAAAACACCATAAGAATCGAAGATTTAAGCAACGCACTGATGAACCTGACACAAATAATGACTAAAAGAGATATCAAAAGTTTTAGAATTTCAAGGCGAGGAGACCATACAGATGATTTGGAACCTGGTTTAATCAGTGAAATGCTCATGCAGACTTTCTCTAATTCGACAATCAAAATAACTATCTGCCACAGAAAGATACAGTTTACCCACTGAAAGCGAGAGAAAGAAGATCATAGCAAACTTACATGACAGCCTAACAGGTTGACACAATGGCATTAATCAAACGTATCATCATATTGCGACTTGATGAGATGAAACGCAGGGGAAAAACAAATTGAGAACAAACATAAATCGAAAGAAATATACGATAAAAAGGTTAGGAAATTCAAAGGAAAAGTGGGAGGTTATGCTAGACTTATTACTGACCCTCAGACAGCAAAGTTTAATGGTTATAGAAATAAACCCTTGAAACTTATTGAATTCATTAGTAGGAAAAACGTCATTTTAGAATATCCCAATAGTAAAAGAATTCGAAAGCATATTGATAAATAAAAACATGTAGAGGATGACTCTGATACCAATTCTGATAAATTAATCGCATATAAATATAAATAAAATGTAAATAGAACGTACCATTCCAGAAATATTTAGTATTTGTGCAATACTTTGACAAGAGAGGCACACAAAAGGCAATAAACTACTGCAGCGACAGATTCAAGCAAAAATAGGCAGCGCCAAGGCATCTAAAGACACATAAACTGCAATACAGGAAAAAACATCATATCTGCGGCAAACAGGCAAATTGCAGGAATAACGAGGACCACGAGTTCGTATGCAAAATCCAAAATGGAGAAAAGCTAAAATACCATGAACTATGCGGAAAATACATACATTATCAGTACATGGATGGCCACATGAAACACTGTACAGAGGTCCAAAAAGAACTAGCAGAAGAAAACATGCCCACAGGGGATGATCAGACAAATAGGGACCACTCGACATCACCTGACGTAATCATACTTGAGGAAACCGACATAGAGGAACCACTACAAAGAGATAGCAAAACAGGTGAACTGCCAACAAGGATAGACCAAAACCCGGCGCCAATCGTGGTACCAGAAGTAATAAGAACAACAGAAGACAACGAAGCAACAAACGAAGAAGAAGACGATAGAATGAGCCTCCGTAGTTATGCGCAACTGTCACAATAGCCAAGAAACTTTATAAAATGTTCTATTATGATTTTTTTTGTAAGCAGGGACCAAAACTAGGGGAACCAAATAAATAATATATTTTATACCTTTTATACTACACCAAGTTCTTTTAATAACGACCCTTATGCATTCATACAAATGAAATATAAAAATCTAAATATAAGATACAAACAAAATGAAGTAATTAAATATAAACCGATCAGTTAGCGTAGGAGGTTAAGATATACTAACAATTTAGCATGTAAGACATATTATGTAGAACCATGGACCGCATCAACAAAGTAAGTGGAATAACATAGTTCAAATGCATGTCTGACATTCATAAATGATACAAGAAAAGTAGAACGATTCGCGAATTCCCACAACCTGCCCACCCGGAATGCAAAACAAAACATTTAAAATAACAATAACAAAATAAGAAGAAAATACATAAAAGTCTCGTCAAAGGTGCCTCTCTAGTTAAAATCCCCTAGATTGAAGACACTTACCGTGTGTGTAAAACAACGAAATTATGCAATAGTCACATAAGTGAACAATGAGCAAAAGTATCAAGCACATGATAAAACACACATAGATAATGCGCTGAGCAATAACTCATAAGACATTAGATACAATACATAAAAGGGAAGAGAAATAGCACAAATGACTGGAGACTCGAACAAATATACAAAATAACAAAAAAAGCAATAATAATCAAAAGAAAAATTAAGATCCTTTGGCCTTCCCAATAAAACGAATCGTTCTGACGCAGTTCTTTTATTACCATTAACATTCACGATCAATACAAATCTTCTTCTCTTTCTTCCACTTACGGGACCACGTACCCGAAATTAGCAGCATCAATATTCTTTCTCGAGGATGAGAAACGTTCTCAAGGGGGGGGGGGGGGGGGGGATGTTACGTGACAACTTTCTCAATCCACATTTGAAATAATAATTTCAAGTATGGCTTCGAGAAAGTTCTACACGTACAAAGGTACAGCGAGACTTAAGGCCACAAAAGTATCAAGTGGCTAAGAATCTCGCTGACCTAAACAACTTCCCCGCCAACGGTTAGAGACGCACGTGCGGAGCTGCGTTGCAGTTTCGGCGCGCAACTAGTTGCCAGGCCCCGTAAGGCCTAATGAGTGCAACAAGCGCCGACGCTGTAACGCGGCTGAGAGGAAGTTAAGCTGGCGACGGCGTGGGAAGTCCGGAACCACTTCCGAGCGCCCTCAAGCCACGCTGCTCCCTCACTCCGTGGTTAGGCATTAAAGCCAGCGGACCTTTTTAGATTTCAAAGTTCCATTCAGAGTTCTTTTCATTAGATTTCGCAGCTATTGTTCAAGACTTTGTTTGAGAGTTTTTCCTTCAGTTATTCTTTTATTTTTTTTTAATTCACAAAAATAGAAAATTGATTAGAATTTAGATAATTTAGAGCCAGGTACTAAATTACAAATTGTGTAGAACGAGAAAACCCAGAGGAAAATATACAAATCATTGGTCCATACATAGCGCCATATTTTTATTTCAAAAAATTACCGATTCCCAAAAGGCATAGAAGAAAGAGATAAATTATCTCAAGACACTTTCAATCGGGGAACTACAAGGTAAGCCCTTAAAGTATTTAATTAAGAACTACCAGTCAAGAAAGAAAAGTCTCGTTTGGTCGCAGGGACACGAATCCCGACCATGTTCACCCTGGTTCAAAAAGAAATATTAATGCACACGTTAGATAAAATGACGAATTTAATCTTAACAGTCGTACAACAGCAAATAATCTATTTTTCATTTTCATTTTCATCAGATATTCCTTTACTAATTAATTGGTTCAAGTGGTTTGCAGCATAAATTTTTTAACCTCTTATTTAAACAAATGTCACATTGACACTAACGAATTGACGTAGAGAACTATAGAATTTTAATACAGAACAAAATCACGTCAATGTTCTCGCCAGTGATAAATAACTATATGCATGGATAACTTTTTTGATAATATTAAAATTTCACATTGCTTACTAGATAATAATAAGACATAATACTTCCTATTTGTTCACTAAAATTTTAGCTTCTTCATTTTCATGCTGATCAGTGATTGAATAATCAATTTAACTTAGCGGCGAAAAATTTAGAAAAATTAAAATTATTTATTTATTTATTTATTTATTTATCAGTAAAGTTACATAAATTACATTTCAGCAATGCAATTTACATACCAGCAGAGATAAACACAGTTATCTGTTTGCTGGACTGATTGCTATCTTACATCTAAATCTTAAAACTATAAAACTAATCTTTTGAGATTAGTAACCGCAGTCTTATCATTGCACATTGAAAATAGCCTAAAACTAATGATACAGTGATATCGTTTCCTTTA
>JAZHPH010000844.1:0-20017 GCA_037356405.1 Nasonia oneida | reverse complement strand
AAGAGCCGAGACCTCGTCCAGCATCAAAAATTGAATCACGCTCACTGATACTAGGAAGCAAGGGAGCGTCGGGTGGCACAGTTACTGCCTTATGAGTTTTAATGCAACAACCGTTACAACTCTTGCTGTTGACGAAGCGTGCTAAACAACTTTCATGAAAAACAAGCCCGCATTGAGGGCACGAGACTACTCTAGTAACTGCGTTACGGCCGCACTTCCTGCACACTGGCATTAATACGCATAAAAATATAAATAAAAATAAAGCACAAACTAAAAAAAAAAATAAATAAATCGCAAACTTAAAAATAAAACGCAAACTAAAAAACTAAAAACTAAAACGAAAACTTAAGAATAAAGCGCAAAACTTAAAACTATGAAAAAAAAACTATAACAATAGCAAAGCGCCAAAAGAATATAAACAAAAATAAAAGCGATGAACACAATGCGTAGCGCAACAAAAGTAAAAAAGAAAATAATTCTAAAAATACTCTTCGAAAAAGAACCAATACGTTCAAACGCAACAGATTTTCGCACCAAAAATAAAAGTGTATGCGTTTGCGAACGCCTGACTAAGCCCAGCACAAAAAAAAAATAATGGGTTCGAGAACGCAGTGAAATTTTGCGCCAAACAAAAAGAACGTTTTTAGGAACACTCGCCAACTCGGGCAAAATTAAGTGAGTTCACGAGTACATTTCAAAAATCGCGCCAAAATTTGAATATGCGCCAACCCACTAATGATGCATTCACGAACACAGGCCGCAGCGAAGCAAACAAGTTACGTAATCAACGCTAGAATTGCACCACGTGTAAACGAAAAAATAAATGACCAACAAGAAAGGCCAAATTCACTTAATCAAGAGCGAAACACGTATGAGACAAAGAGCATCAAGTGGCTAGGATGCCTGCACTAGGACTCTCGCTAGAGCCCACTCTCTCTCTCTCTCTCTCTCTCTCTCTCTCTCTCTCTCTCTCTCTCTTCAATCACAACACTTCTAATCGCATACACAAACCTAACACACACAGCCAAAGAAGAGTCAGGAGACAGTCTTGATACGCCTGGCTGGTGTAGGGCAGAGTGGACTACAGCCGGTCCTCACTGATGTTACGAATGGTAACGTTGACGGTCAGGAGCAGGCGAAGTTCGGCAACAAGCAAATAGGCTGAGTGGTGATGAAGAAGCAGGATAACCTCAAAAACGTATCGCCAAGCAAAATGCAGAACCAAGACTCAAGAACAGAATGGCAGTGTTTGAATATTATCTCCAGAAAGAGCCATAACAGTCCTGCACCGCCACAGAGAGAGAGAGAGAGAGAGAGAGAGAGAGAGAGAGAGAGAGAGAGAGGGGGCCGCCGCGTCAGAGCTCGGGGCTACTATAGTGTAAAAGGAGAGGGGGGCTACGGGCTGGTATAGCGAGAGTCGCGCACGTGCGTTCGAGCTCGGGGCCGGTATGGAGTAGACAGCGAAAGAGAGAATTTAAAAATCAGAATTTATTAGAATCGAAAATGGACCATCGTTATATAGAAATTATCGAGAAAGATACAACTAATGATGTTGATCTTAACTCACCACTCCGGCCAGTGATAAATAAAGCCCGATGCCAACAATTTTTAAATGAATTAACGAGTTCATATAATAACCCTAATTCATTAGTCGATTCTCACGATATTTCCGATGAGGATATCGACGACAAACTAAAATTCTGTATAACGAAAAGTGCAGAAACGATCAATGAACTCAGAAATTTAAGAAACCATGCAGATAAGCGTCATACGAATACAAAATCAAAGTAAAAAATCCTGAACCATTTTTCATCCCTCCATATCCTGTAGAAACTAATATGAAAAGTAAACTTAGAGAAGAAATCGGGAGAATATTCGATTGGAAAATCATACGACGATCAAGTAGTAATTATATAAGTCCGATTGCACCGGTATTTAAAAAAGACGGGTCAATTCGTTTATGCTTAGACGCACGTAAGGTAAACGAGATGTTTGAGGATGATCTAGAATCACCTCGAAATATCGAGGAACTCTTTCAGCAATGTTTCGAGGTGGAAGTCATGTCGAGTCTCGATTTAACATCAAGCTTCTGGCAAATACCTCTTTGTGAAGAAAGTAAAAAATACACTGCATTTATGTTCGAAGGAAGATTATATGAATTCGAAGTAGTTCTTTTCGATGCAAAAATAAGCAGCGCTGCTTTATTACGCGGTTTATTTTACGTAACTAAAAATCTAGGTGATTCCATATTAAATTTCGTAGACAATTTCTTATGTATCTCAAAAAGTGAAAAAGATCACCTGGGGCATTTAGAAGAGTTATTTCAAAGTTTAATAAAATAGAATTTCACTTTAAGTTTCAAAAAATCTGAATTTTTCAAAAATGAAACTAGGTTCTTAGGATTTATTCTATCAACAAAGGGGATAAAACCTTAAGAGAATAAAATTAAAGCGATAAAAAACTATCCAATTCCTAAGAATCTAACAGTTACAAGCCTTTTTAGGCACAATAAATTTTTACGCGAAATTCGCAAAAAATCATGCACATGAGTTAGTACCGTTATTAGAGCTACTAAGAAAAGAAAAACAAAAATCCTGGGAGTGGGGGGGGGGGGGGGACAGTCACGAGTCAAAGAGCTCTTCGAAAAAGACGTTTGCCTTGCATATCCCGATCCTTCTAAACCTTCGTTGTGACGCGTCGATCTTCGCAATCGCTGGTGCATTATCGCAAATTTACGATAACAGGGATGAACGGGTTATTATATCAGTAGAACGCTCAAAGCAGCAGAAGAAACATACTTCACAACAGAGAAAGAACGCCTCGCGGTTGTATGGAGTTTACAAAAATTAAGTACCTATTTACAAGCCGCAAAAGTTTATATAAAAACGGATCAAAATTCTCTCATACGCTGACGATGTAAAACTATACTCTGTTGTTCACTTTGATGCGGATGCCCAGTGCGTTCAACGAGATCTTGACGCCCTCATGGTCTGGTCAAGCAGCAACGGCTTCCGGCTTAATTTAAGTAAGTGTTCCGTAATCTCATTCAGCAGGCGTCGGAGCCCGTTGCTGTTCGACTACACCGTGGGAGCGGTCGGTCTGCAAAGAACAAGTTTGGTTTGACTCCAGTCTCTCATTTGACTACTATATCGATCATCTCTGCTCTAAAGCATCTAGCCTTATCGGATTTCTAAAACGCACTACTGCTCAATTCTCTGACATTGATTCTATCCTTTATCTGTATAAGTCACTAGTTCTGCCTTACTTTCTATACTGTTCACAAATTTGGGCTCCGTACCTGAGGTATCAAATCGAGAGGCTGGAGTCGGTCCAACATAAGTTTATACGTTAAGTAGCGTATAAATTATCGCGTCCTATGCTTTACTTTGAACACGATTATCGCGACCTCGAACTTGACCTGGACATACATCCGATCAAATTTCTGCTACGCTTCTACGACTGTACCATAGCGTACAAAATCGCTTTTAAAATGTTCAACTCTGATGTACTAAACGACGCTTTTGTACCTCGTCAAATCTCTTACGCGTTGATAAACCCTAGAACCATTAAAGAGACTGATTCGTTGCGTAACTACCGCTTCTACTCCACTTTATGTCGTGTCAAGAGATATTGGAACTCTCTCTCTCTCTCTCTGATGAGATTCGGAATTCCCAGTCAATCATCTGTTTTAAACGTCGACTGGCACACTCTGTTTAGAGTTTTGAGTGATCTCCCCCGGATCACATTGTTTTAACATTATTTGATCGTTACATTATTTTATCATATCTCCTATTCTCTTGTTACTACGACTCATTCTACTTCTGCGCTCAACCTTATGTTCAACAATATCATTTCGTGTTACTTGCTCATAGCCCGTGTACTGAATAAAATAAAATAAAATAAAATAATAAAGCAACAAAATTTGTTTTAGTCAATAAAGGGCTTACTTAACTTAAAGTTAAATTATATACTGATCAATTAGGAAGAACTCTCAAGATACTTACTACGTAACTTGCCATGACCGTTTAATTGTACTTATGGTGTTTTTATGACGTTATAATATGTAAAGAGAAAATTTTAGTTGTTCACCAATAAACAAAATGAAGCAATCATGGCAAGTTACGTAGTAAGTATCTTGAGATTTTTGAAGTGAATACTTCTATAGGCTCGACGGGTACACATTTTACTGGGGAGTGAATCGGCGAGCGGCGACCGTCACGGCGGCGCGACTGACCGATCGTTACGAAAGCAGCGGCAGCTCTTCACCCCCCCCCCCCCCCCACGCACTCTTCGCCGCGCATGATAGCATGCTCGCATAGCTCAGCTCTTCCCTTACATATCAGCCTCACTAATTCACACACGCTGCAAGCGGCTATCGGGTTTTCTCGAATTTCGGACGCGCTAATATAGCGGAACCTTTTCATGGTACTTCTATGGAATCAGATTGATTTATTGCGGTAAACATTATTACTGTATGACACGCCCTGGCGTAAACTTCGATTTACCGCACGCTTGTGCAAAAATGCACTCTCTAAATCTCGGATTACGCACGTTGTGGCATACAATATCGTACGATACTATTATTCTTATTATATTTTCATTATTCGTATTATATTTTGCCTATCCTAAATTTACTAGTTGATCAATGGATACGTTATCTAAGATTTTTTAACTCTATGTCAAAGTTGCGATTAAGTTGGAAAAATAAGAAAATGGCGGCGATTTACGCATCATAATCACTAAATCAAAAAATTATAAAAATGTATCAAAAAAGTCACAATTAAATGTATCCTTGTAGATAAGTACTTTGCACTCAACAAAGACGCATTTGAATTTGCGTCGAAGACTAATTTATTTCAGTTTTTCCGCGAAGACTATAGTATATATATATTTTGAACTCTTGCGTCAAAGTTAAGTTTTTGAGATTTTAGTCCTTTGTAGTAAATTTTTCTAGGTATTCCATATTTCCCCTAAAAATGAAATATAAGCATCTTTAGTTCCTTTTGACCATTGTTTTATTGTAACATTTTTATCACTAACATGAAATCACTGATTGTTCTGGTACACTATCCTTGAATGATTTCTACACCTAGACACCAAAACCAAGTGCCTAGACCTCGTCATCAAGAAAACTATGGAGCGCACCACCTAGACTTTGTCATCGGCCACCCTATACACCTAGATGCCGTTACCGTAGGACCTAGATACCAAATACCACGGAGCGCACCACCTAGACCTAGTCATTGGTCACGCCGTACACCTAGACACCGCCTTCGAATTATTTCTACACCTAGACACAAAAAACCTCGAAGCACACCAACTGGACCTCCTTATCAGCCACCCTGTACACCTAGACACCGCCCTTAAATGACGTATTTACCTAGACAAAAAATTACGGAGCGCGTAGTTACCTAGACCTCGTAATCGGCCAACACGACACCTAGACACTGTCTTCGAATATCCATTTATCGTCTCCATTTATCTCGACCAAAATTGCAGATTTTATCTTATGATATGCATGTGCGTCATTTCATATTCACAAGCACATAGGATTAAAAAAAGATTATACCTGCACAAATAACTATTTGCATCCCTTTGATCTCGACCAAAACTGCGGATTTTATCTTGTGATATGAATGAATACTTACAGTATTCGTCATTATATGTCACGAACACAAAACTTTCATATTCGCAAACAAAAAACTTTAAAATTATATCTGCAGAAATATTTAATCGCAGCATCCCTTTCATCTGGACCAATTTTAAAATAATCTTTATTCATCCATGTATATATATATATATGTCATAATATATGTAAAAAATATTTTTAAAAATCAATTGCGACTATTTTTTTTAATTGTATTAACAACTTCCAATCTACCTGGCCCAAATCTTAAAAATGTTTTTCAGTGGGAATGTATTTTTTTATTCATAAAATACACCAAGTTTTGTGAAATAAATGCAAAAAAAATCCGGACAGATGGACGGACATTTTTTAAGTTCTTTCACTGCTAAAAACTAATTAAAATTTGATATATTTTTTTGGTAACTTGAATGATTTAAGTTCAAAGAACATTTCTACCTCTAAATTACCTTCATACTCTTTAACGTGTATATTCAAATGAGGTTCCATTTTTAATTCTGCATTAAAAATAAAAATGATGTATAACATATTGTAAAAAATTATTATTCATTCATTCATTCTGTTGTGAACTTATAAAGCTGTAACAGCGACAAGATTCGTAACGCATCCGCCTATTCATCTGTAGTTCGTGAGTCCACCAACAGTTCGTCAAGGTGTTCCTAAGTTTTTTCGGGCTCAGGCAGCTGGTTAATGAGGTTGAGCTTGCTCTCGTTGAAGATCTGAGTTAGCGCGACCTTGCCCTAGCTCTTGTGCAGCTGCTGGAGCGTGAGCAAAAAGAGAGGGTAGTACTGGTGGCGGCTGGCCAGCATGAGAAACGAGACCCCAGGCGACGTCTTTAGGCTATGGATTGGCGACTGGCTGATGGACTCAAGCACGTTTCGGGACATGTTGAGCGAAAGATCAGCGTGGTCGCCGGTTATGTTGCACATGTCCTCACGGTCCTTGGCGCTAAGGCTGCTACCACTCAGGCTACGTACACTCACACGCTCACACGCACAAAAATACGAAAATAAAACACAAAAATACGAAAAACAAAACTATAAAAAATAGAAAAAAAAAGATTAAAAATTGATGTTATAATCGAAAACACAAGACTCATAAAGAAAGGGACTCTAGGTCCCACACGTTCCTATCTTGTTAGTTATGGTAAAAACTATGATTGGCCTTTCGCGTCGCGGTCAATTTTTCGCAAAACGCGAGTTACGCGCCAATCTTTGAACTAAAATTATCAATATAAACAAAAATTAAAACTGTATGATGTATAGAAAGATATAATAACTTACGCAAACCCGCTTGTACCGCTTCAAGTATTGATTTTGTCGCTTCGGTATTTTGTACTGATAACTTAAAAGCCCTTAGCAGCTTAGAAGACGAACTTAAAAGCAAGCACAATGACACGTCGTTTTTTCTTAGTCAGAGAAAATTTTCAAAACAAAAGATAGATCTTCAGAGAATGTTTATACAGAGAATAGAATGTTAAGTGTAAGTGAGAGGAAAAATTAAAGATTTTTTGACCGCGAAGTAGGTATATAGGTATAATTACCGCAAATATAGGTATAATTAAATTCTTATTGTATCGCAGATTCTGTGTATTATAATACAGCTATGCAGACTCTATTGCTGACTCGCCTTGCAGCTCGCGTTGCAGACGTATGCGTCGTAACAATTATAGCGTAAAGGTCTAAGGGGGCTACAGGCTCGGGGGTGGTTTTAATTATTTTTATACGGGCGCACGGGAGGGGAAAAGGGTCACACTCGGACGCGCGCACTTAACTTTCAAAGCCGCTGTGGAAAATTAGGAGGGATAATTAGGGATGAAAATTAGGGGGGGGGGGGGGGGAAATTTCTGAACCGGTGGCGGCGACGAAACTTTTTTTATAACATAGAGAGAAATTTAAAACCGCTGCCAATATATTGGCACGTAGCTTCCTCCAAATAAATTTATAGGTCTAATAAATAAAATATTGTTTTAATATACAATATAATCTGCCTGCTAATGTATGAGGCGGTTTTTGATACATAATTTAATATATAAGTTTTAGATGGTTAATTGTCCAAAAGTTTGCAGACCCCTCCATTTTTTTATTATAGAATACGAACGACTTGATTTGAACTTCTAACCCACCAAAAAGTATTTTCTAGAAGTTTTGACGAAACTTAAAATTTTACTATTACAAAGATTCCTCTAGGCGGAAGAAAATTTATCTTATTATTATATTTAGCTTGAATTAAAGATTTCAATATTATAAACTAAAATTTTTACAATAATAATAATAATAATTCTTTATTGTATCACTTGGTTAGTGTTTTTAGTGCATTCGTTATTTACATTTTGTTTTGTTCTCTTTCTCTATCCTATTATGTCATATCATGTCATGTTGCTCTGTAGGTTATGTTTCTGTTTGACTGTATGTGCGTGTGTGTGATCACTCCTGCTACTCGTGTTTTTGTGTCTGGGTGTGTGTGTAAGTGATTTTACGTGTGTGCGTATCTGTCGGAGTACGTGTGTGTATGTGTGTATGTGAGTGCTCTACTGCTATCTCTCTATGTGTGTGCTGTTTACATTCTCTCTTCTCTCTTCTCTCTTCTTTTTTCTCTCCACCCTCGTATCTTACTCTTCGTTCTCTTCCTCTGATTCTCTCGAACTCTAGATGTTGTAACGTCCCTCATCACCTCTTTCTATCCCTTTTTCCTTCTTTATTATTCTCTCCTTCTTCTTGTCCCATTTGTACGTCTCTCCCTCGATTTCGGCTATCCATTCCTTCTTATGTGATACCTCGCCCTTCTCGTCCTTATCCTCTTCCCTTATCCTATTCTCCCTCATAATCAGAGCTTTGGCCCTTCTCTCGTCGAATGGCAGCCACTGCTCCAACCTGATCTTGCCTCCTTCTTTAATTTCTGCCCTTCTCTCCCATATAGCTTCCATATCTTCTTTCTTCTTAAAAATGATTTTCTTTGTATCTTCCGTCCTCGTATCTTCTATTTCTCACTCTACTCCCTCCATGATGTCCTCTAGTCAGTCTCTAATTAAATCTTCCTCTGTCGAGTTGTTTAAGTGGATTAATGATTAATTCTGTGGCTGTAGCTGGCCGCGTCAGTCCTTTTCTCTCTCAAAATTCTTTCTTCTCCTCTTTCAAACCCTATTTTCCCTCTTCTCAATTCCTGCCTCTTCTTTATCACCTCTACTCTGTTATTCTTACCTGCGCGGGCATCCTTCATCTCATCTATCTCCTTCTGCATGCTTTTCATCTTCCCCTTTAAAATTTCCACATCCTCTCTCACATCTTCTATTTTATTTTCCAGAGCTTCTCTTTTCTCTCTCGAACCTCGCCTTTATTTTCCAACCTTCTACCTCCTCTCTCAACTCTCTCATCTCTCTTTCCTTTTTCCTGTCACCGTACATCTTCTCCTTTTCACTTTTTTATCTTTTCCTTTTTCTACTTGTTTTATCTTTACTAACCTCTTTCTTTCTGTGGCTCACCGCGTGTTTTCTTTTCTGTGCTGCTCCGTTTCTCATTCCCTGTCCAGGTTCCTATCTCCGCCTGTACCATATTCTTGTCTGAATCTAGTGCCTTTTGTTTTTTCCACTGTTCCTCCCGTTCCACTCGTCTTCCCTGCTCACTAAATGTCCCTGCACTCTACTTGGTTACTTCGTCTGGTTCTTTCTATCTCCCCCTATCTGTTTTATCTTTTCCTCTTCTCTATTGCTATTCTCGTTTGCTCTTTTCTTTCTTTGTACCGGGGTTTGATTTTAGCTGTCCTCTATCTTCTCCTTTTCTTTTCTTAGCCATATTACCCTCAATAGCTTCGCCAAATTTTTTCTTTCCCCATTTAAAATATTTTTCCAGTTATTCTGGCTGTTGCCTGATTTGCTGCATCTCGAAAATATGTGTTCATAAGTCTCTTCCTCTTCTTTAAATAACCTGCATATTCTTTCCTCCTCTTTCAGCCAGTATTGCTCTTGATTCATTTCCTATTCTAAATCTTGCCGTCATCGCTAGCCCTTTTTTCCCTGTGTTACCTACTCTCCTCAGGTATTCTGGAGTCTCCCCCTGTGGTTTTATTATTTCTTTTATATCTCTCGCTTGTCTTGACTCTCTCATTTTGCTTTCCCAATTCTGTCATTGTATGTCCCTTCCAGCTCCGACCAAACCTGCTCTCCTGCTTTCATTCTTCTGTGGTATTCAGATAGTGCCCATCCTCTTTTATTTAGCTCCCCTTCTCTATGACTACGCTTTTTTCCTTTTCCGATCTATTTGTCCTCCTCTTTTTCTAGTAGTTTTCAGCATTCTCTCCACAGGGAAACTTCTTTTGCTTTACTTAGTTTCGCCTCATATTTTATTGCTCTTCTCCTTGTCCTTGTTACTAGCTTGTATCTCTTAGTCTCTAGGTGTAGTACATGCTCCGGCGTAGTTCTGTCCAGTTTCATTATCCATTTCATATATCTTTTCTGAATCTTCTCCAGTTCCTCTTTCCCCTTCCATCCCAACACCTCTGCCCCGTATTCCATTACACTTTTAACTATTGTGTCAAATAGCCTCATTCTTAGTTCTCAATCGTCTCTGAAGAGCTCCCCCCCTAGTCCTCACATTGAACTCATTACCGTGCTTGCCTTCTCCTTTAGTTTCTTAATTTGTGCCTCTTCTTTCCCGTTTTCTTTTAACATGTAACCTAAGTAATCAAAGGTTTTCACTACCTCTATCTCCTTCTCTTCCCAGAAAAACTTTCTTCCTTTTTTCTTCTTCACCCATTTTTAAATACCATTATCTTCGACCTTTCCGTGTTCAGTTCTAGACCTTTCCTCTTTATTATCCTTTTGAATTTGTTTAGCATCTGCTTTAACCCTGTCGCGTTGTTTGTCACCATCACTACGTCGTCCGCATATGAGATCGACCAGAATTTCTTTTTTCCTAATACTATCCCTCCTTCCGGTACTTTACTGAGTTCTTTCTCTGTGTCCGCCATCGCTACATTGAAAAGAGTCGGACTTAATGGGCACCCTTTGTATATCTCAAATTCTCCTATCATTTCTTCTCCTATTTTGACTTCGCTCCTGGTCCCTTTGTACAACTCTGTTACCCTTATCCTTATTCTGCCACCTATTCCTAGCTTTCTCATTATTTTCCAGATCTCTCTTCTATTTACTTTGTCGAACGCTGCTCTCATATCTGCAAAAAATGCATATACCTTTCCTCCTTTCTTATCTAATTTATTTTCTATTGTCTTGCTCAAAATAAAAATAGCATCTGCTGTCCCTCACGCTTTTCTGAAATCCATTTGTGTGTCATCCAGTAATTTCCTTCCCTCTAATTTCTTTTCCATCTTGTCTCTTATTATTTCTGCATATAGTTTATACCCCGTGTCCATGAGTGTTATCCCTCTAGAGTTCTTTGTCTCCTCTTTCTTCCCTTTCTTGAAGAGCGGTGTTATCACTCCTGTTTTCCATTCTTCTGGAATTTTTCCCCCTTTCCATATTTTATTCAGTATATCAGTTATCTCCCCTATTGCCTGTTCTTCCCCGTGTATCCATACTTTATTTTGTAGACTATCTGCTCCTTGTGCTTTTCCCTTCTTCATCTTACCAATTGCCTCACCTCGTATTCGGATATGTTTTCCTCGTTCTCCTCTCTATCTCCTTCCTCATCTTCTCCTTGTGTACTTGCTCCCAGCTCATCCTCTATCTCTTCTTCCAGTTGCTCTTTGAATTGAGTTAACCAATCCTCTTTCTGTATTTTACTGTTGCATCTTGTCCTCTTTTTCCTTATCCTGCCTTTTACCACTTCCCAGAATTTTCTCCCGGTTTTGTAATCCCTGCCTCTTCTATCCTCTTCCCCATTTCTTCCTCTTTCTTTCTTTCTACTAGTACTCCCCACTCTCTTTTTGCTTTGATTTATTCTTTTCTTCCTGATCCCAACTTAATCGCTTTGCCCAACTTCTTTATCTGCTTTCTTGAGTCTACATTCTTCACCCCACTAGGTGTTTCTTTTTCTTTTCTTGCCGCCTCCCTTTCTCTTTCTGACTGCTTTTTCCAGTTTTCTTTTCAGTTCCGTCCATTCTGTTTTCTTTTCGCCCTTGCCTAATTCTTCTCGGAATTGGCCTATAGCCTTTTTATTCTATTGCTCTTTCCATAATTCACTCTTCCGCTTTTTCCTTTCTCCAGGTTGATTTGCCCGTCTCTATTTCTATTGCGTTGTGGTCCAATTCCAGCCTGTAAACGATATTTATTTTACTCACCCTTCTTTTTCCTACCTTATTCGTAATCACATAATCTATCACTGAGCATCCTGCTCCTCCTATGTACTTGTATTCTCCCGTTTCGTCCCCTTCGGTATTTCCATTCAATATACTGAGTCCCATCTCTTTTGTTTTTTCAAGTAGTTCTTCCCCTTATTTGTTCTTCTTTTTATCTTTCGATTCCCTGTTCACTTCGTTACCTTCTTCGTCAATTCGGCCTCCTTCATATCCCGTTCTTGCGTTCACACTATATCAGTTTCTCGCCTCTGGTGTTTTCTTGTTTTTCCTTTCTTATGTATGTAGTACCTATCCACCATGTATCTCCTTTCCCTAGTATTTTTGACCCTATAAATTCGTTTGTTTTTTCTTCTATCCACTCTATTCTCTCTGTTATTATTCCATGTTTTACCGCCATGACTATTCCTCCTTTCACTCTACCTCTTTCTCCCCTTTTTTTCGCATTTCTGACGTTGAATTCGTAACCTCCTTATTTCTTTTTCTAGAATTTTCCTTTATCTTCCAGATACGTTTCCTGCAGACATATTATGTCAAACCCTCTTAGATATCCCCAGGTCCTCTCATCTATACCTCTTATTCCCGCTATATTCCAATTAGTTATTCTTATGTTCCCCTTAAATTTTTATATTTGTTTACTATTAAATTTATATCTAAAAATAGATAGAACTGACATAGTAACATAATATGGCAACAGATCCCGTGTTAAATATATTAGAAAATCGAGTTAAAAAAATCACAATATCATATATCTGTTGTATGATTCTAACAACCAATCGAAACAGTTTAATTAACATGATATCAACATCTATATTACATCGCGCCTTTTTTAATTTATCGTAGTGATGTAGTTGTGTCTTGACATCAAATGTAGTCCTTTTTCTCTGATGTTTTATCCGTCGTAAATAAAATCTAATCCCTTCGGTATTATGTTTAGTACATCACATCGCATCAAAATAATAGTACATTGTACAAGAAGGGGTGAAAATGGGCTTTTCCAAGCCAAGATGATGTTTGAGCACGAGTCTGGAAACGCACATTCGCACCTCGTTGTTCACCGTGCTTTTTATAACAAGTGTATAAGAAAGACCATTTTTGTCGCCTATGAAATAGATCGAAAACAGTTTTTCTTAATGAAAATATTAAAAACTTAGCACATACTTATAATAGTATTGTTCATGACCGCCATGCTCATAAATTTTAGAATGCGTGAATCGACACACGATGCGATGATAACTACAAAACAATTTCGAAACCTATATATATATATATATATATATATAGGTTTCGAAATTATATCGAAGTCATATATATATATAAGACTCTTTCACGTCATTGCATTCATTTTCATAGTTAACCTTACATTGTTTTGAATTAACTTATTTTTATCTTAATTACATTTGACCAATGTACTTTTTTATACAGCTAAATTATAATATACAAGTTTGTAATAATTAAAACGAAAACTTTTACTTTTTATTGATATTTATTTATAAGTAATTGAAAGACGAAAGATTCCAAAATTGTGATGCTGAGATATTTTCATTCTTGAAGTTCAGAACTTTAAAACACAAATAAAAGACTCTTCCCCTCAAAGTATTGAACATTTTCTCCAAAATTCAGTGCTTCAGTCGTTTTTTTAATCAGCTGTATCCAGGAGTTGAAGGAAATCTGGAAATCAAGGAAAAATCATGGAATTTTCTAGGACATGAAAAGTAAGGAAAAGTTAGGAAATTTTCGAACATTTATTTTTGTCGATATTCGGGCATAAAATGCGATTTATTGCACGCGGAGCATGCGTAAAATCGACTTTTACGCACACTATATAAAAAAATAATACATTGTGCAGCTGAAGGAGGGGGAAGGGAATTTTTCAAACCTAAACCTTTTTTAAAACCTTATATTTACCAGCTCTATTCTGTTAACAAATAACATAACAGCTTCTATTTTGTTAACAAATAACATTAAAGTATATATTGTAACGGGATTTTTGGAAACAAAATACACAAAAGTAAAGTGACGAGGGTGATTTGACGCAACACCCCCAAGATATCAAGGCGCGTGCTCTACCACTGACCCAAAAACTCCCTCATGTAAACTTGGTGGTAAGGTGATTTGGCAGAACGTTTTTGAGCAACAAGTACAGATGCGTTCGGGAGTTATAATAAAGATTTTTTATTTTCTAATGTTAAAAGGTTTTTTTCGCACTTCATATTAGTAAATCGGTTCCAAAATTTAATTAGTGCTTTGTTAGGTTATACTTAATGAACTTGTAAAGTTTCAGCGAATGCGTTCAGGAGTTATCGTGGTAACCATTTTTGGGCAAAATATGCCATTTTTAATATTGAAGAGAAATTTTAAAAAACGCACTTTACTTTAGTCAAACGGCTTGAAAATTTAATCAGTTATTCGTAAGCTTAAACTCGATGAGCCTGTAAAATTTCAGCAAAAAGTACAATTGCATTCAGGAGTTATAATAAAAAAAAAATGTATCAATGTTTTTATAAAAAAAAAATGTTTTTTCCATGAACCCGCTTAATCTTTGTGAATCAGCTCCAAAATTTAATCAGTTCTTTATTAGATCATACTTGATGAGCCTGTAAAGTTTCAGCGAAAAATATAAATGCGTTAGAGAGTTATCGTGGTAACCATTTTCGCGACCACACGTACATACATACATACATACATGCAGCCATACATTTTTCAAAAACCACTTTTTCTGACTCAGGAACCTCGAAAACATCGAAATCTATCAAAATCTTGTATATCGATTTTTTCACCATCACAAAGCTTTCTCTTGGAGAAAGCAAAAATCAGAAGAGGTGAGGAGTGACCTTCTGGCTGAGACTAGTAACAGGACTCAAGACCAACTAGAAAGTGAATCCATTGAAGAAAGTGATCTTGAACTGCTGAAAACCGAGAACATGTTGTTGAAAAGGTTAGTGAGTGAACTGACAGAGAAAAATGATTTAGATATTTAGATATTTATTTACCAGAAATAAAATACAGAATAAATAATAAATACATACTCCGCATCCCTTGCAAAGATAAACTAAGTTATCTGACCGCAGGCCTGGCATTGAATTACAAACTAATAAAGATATAAATACAAAAAACACTTAAAAACTAAAACTTATGCTCTTTGAGATCATTATAGTATATCTTTGTGATCTTAGTGGATTATTTTGCGTGACAAATTTATTCTTATTTATTATTTTTAGAATTTTTTTCTGTATTTTTTGTATTAAATCTCTATTATTCTTATAAGCTCCACCCCGAGCAATGATACCATAGCTCATAATACTATGGAAGAACGCATAATATATTAACATTAGAGTCTCAGTTGACATTGATTTCGCAATTTTGTAAAAAATGTACACTAGATATTTAGTTTTCTTTTCAATATATAACATATGCATGTCCCATTTTAGCTTGTAATCTATAACTATGCCCAGATACTTGTAGTTCTCGACTCTCGTTAATTTTTTATCTTGTATTTTTACATCTAATTGGTTAGGGACTATGTTAAAGTTTTGGATAAGGTTATTACTGATGCCAAAATAAAATACGAATTAAATCTTGTACAGAAAAATTCCAATAACCCAAACTTTGGGAAATAATAAATACGAAAATTGGGAAAGTTAAAAAATCAAATGATGCCATAAATCATATAAAGATTAATCATCAAAAAATTACGGACAAATTCCAAATTGCATAAAGCATGAATCATTTTTTTTGTGAAATAGGTAGGAATTCGAGTATCGTTAAACCAGTAAATGCTGAACTTAAGCTCCCGGCCATGAATCCTCTTTCGATTTTCATGAAGCCAACAAGTAACGCGGAAATAATGAGCATAAACAACACACTGAAACTGAAAAATGGGGGAGTTGATATGATAAACATCAAGACTTTGAAACTACTATGTAACTATATAGCAGATCCTCTGACCCATACTTTCAACAAGTGTATTGAAAATGCGATATAGCCAGATGCCCTAAAAAGGGGCGAAGCAGTGCCGGTATATAAATCAGGAGAAAAAAATAAAATAACGAACTATCGACCTATCTCTCTCATATCAAATGTTGCAAAAATTTTGAGCGAATTATATACAATAGAATACATGATTTTATTGAACAGTGCAATATTATATCAAAACAACAATTTGGTTTTATGAGAGTGATTGGTACTAAAGATGCGCTGAATTATTTAACTAACGTACTGTATAACAATGTTGATAAGAGCAAACCTATATATATATATATAATTTCGTATGCTGACGATACTGCTATCATAGCTTCTGGAAAGGATTGGCTAGAAACCCAAGTTAACATGAACAAGTTTTTATCTGTGATAGCTGAGTGGCTGGTTGTAAACAAATTGTCATTAAATGTAGGAAAAACTGTGTGCATGACATTTGGAAGTAGTATTGGTAGCGTTCCAGCTCAAATAAATGTAAAAATTTTTGATAAAAATGTAACTAGAGTAGAAAATATTAAATACCTAGGGATTGTCTTTGACAGCAATCTAAAGTGAGACAGCCATATTCAATACATAATTGATAAAACTAAGTACGTAGTATATATTTTTTATAAAATTTCTAAATACATGCACACAGAGACACTCAGAATGATTTATTACGCTTTCTTCCATAGCGTAATAAGCTATGGTATAATAGTTTGGGCGGAGCCTATAGTAATTGTCGAGTCAAATTACAAAAGCTTCAGAACAAAATCTTAAGAATTGTCAATAAAAATATTGTCAATTTCATAGTGAATGAAAACCCATTAAATATAGGACAACTTTTCGCACTAGAATCTTTGAAAGCACATTACAATGATCTGAAAGACAAATTTTTAGCATCAGATAGTGTTACGAGAAACAAAAGTATTATTATACCTAAAACGAAAAAAAGAATTAGTAATAAGAATAGCTTCATGAAAGCAATTAATGTGTTCAATGAGCTGTCAAATAACCTAAAAGCGTTGAATATAGAAAAACACTCGCATAAGAGACTTATTAAAGAGTGGATAAAATATAATTGTTAAGGTCTAGAGTTATAAAATTGTTATAATGGCGCGTGCGCAACAAATTCTGTTATAATTAAGACTTAAGACTATTTATATACAGTTATTTATATACGTTTATTTCAATATTAAGACTTATAATTAAGACTTAAGACTATTTATATACAGTTATTTATATACGTTTATTTCAATATTCTAAGTATTTTTTGTATTTTCCTTTTTGTAACCAGGCCTGCCAACAGGTACCTACTGTGTACCTCTGTAGGATTACAGATATGAACTTCATATCTTGTACATTTTCTGGAATAATAAATAAAAAAAAAATAGTATAAACGTGGGACATCACACATGTATGTATTTTCACGTTATTAAAGGCTATAAAGTGGGAGTAAATTAGCTGTTTCTTACGCAGCCACTACACAGCAATGAATATTTAGAAATAATAGTATTACTAGCAATAATCACCTCGCACGCTAACGCTCGCTCGGTTGTGTTTTAATGGGGGTTTATTTCAATATGTACATTGTAAAAAAGTGCATTTAAAATAAATTTCTTAGGATTTGAATTTTCAATTATATAAAAGTTGATATTTTTAAAATAATGTAAATTTTGTGTCATAAGATTCTGCGAGGGAACAGATATATGTTAACAATTGTAAAATGAATCATTTAATTAAATTTATTTAATCTGTATTTTTAAATTTAATTAAACAGTAGCATGAATTTAAAATTAATGTTTTAAGAAAAGAAAATTTTTAATGGTGTTAAATACCAGGCAGATTGATTAGACAAAAAAAAGTAATGCATTTTTTTAAATTGAATCATTCAAGCTGTTATAAACTCTGTATATCCACATTGTATAAATTATTTTAATATATATTTATATAAATATACGCACTGTAAAAGAGGTTTAAATGAGATGCGAATTAGAAAGAGGTCACTCTAATACTAATAAAATTAAGAAATATAGATAGTGTGACTGTAAAAGACCGGAGAACCGTAGAACCGGAGAAAAAGTGTTCATGCTTAATATAATGTATAATATAATATAATATATAATATAATTACATAAGTAATTGTTTTTTGCCCGGCGGTCGATTTTCATTCATTTTTTGCCCGCTAATGCGGCATATGCGTGCTAAAAAAATAAATAAAAAACGCCCGCCGGGCAAAAAAGAATTAAGAACGCCCGAAAATATTTCTAAAGCAATGGTCAATAGCTCAAATCAAATTTACGTATACGTATGCGTGTTTGTATATGATCATGTACATATGTGTGTGTGTAAACGCGGAAATCAGTACATGCGTTACAAAAAATATGGTGTGCACTAAGGGCTCAACGGGCATTTTGGCCTCGTGTGGTTGAAGTATTCGTCTTGACTCGAACTGCAAACTCCACACTTGACCTAAAAAAACCCCACTTTACGCTCTCGGTATACAATATACTATTGTTTCCACAAATGTGGAAAAAAAATGTACGAGGAAATAAAAAGCTACTTTAGTCCTGATTTTCAGGAAATAGAGTGGCTGTTATAGTTTAGTCGTGATTAAAATAATTTTTTTACAATTTAATTTATTGGTTTCAGGCATTGAGAATGAAATTGAATTTAACGAAATATCCCCGGATTGGTTATTAGAAACAACGGAAGATTTAGATTCTTATATTGCTCAACGACATTTTGAAGATGCATATAATTTGTTTTATAAAGCAAAAGCATTTGTTGCTAGTAATAAAACAAGCCGACATTTAAGGGAAATAGAAATCGCACTTAATGATCGAGCTTATAAGCTTATCAGTGTCATTACAAAAGAAATGGAGTCTAGTGCAGATGCTAAATCTCTTCAAGGTGGCGGTCTAAGAAGTGCCAGAAGGGCTGTACGACTTCTCATACAACTTGAACGTACTGCTAAAGCTTGTCAATTATATCTTCGTTTATGTAGTGCAGCTTTAAAAGCAAGTATAAAGAGAGTTAAACGAGAAGGTTCTACTGTAGCCTACGTTAAACAAGTTAGTGCAATAGCATTCAGCAACATGGCTGAAGTAGCACGAGAATTTCTTAAAAATTTTCCATGTTATACAAGTTGCAGTTCAGGTAAAATAATTTTATTTTCTTTGGTAAATTTGAAAAAAAAATAGTATATTGATTACGTAACATTTTCAAAATTACATGAATAGTTCTTCTCTCTCAGAATAATTTTAAAATGTTTATAGAAGTTGTATAAATGTCCTTCAAAGTTCTCAAATTGTGGCCTCTGATCGTTTTTGAATCTAAGTTACGTTTGCCTGATTGTAGGTAATTTTGGTTAAAACATGAAGTGATGACTATCGCTTGTTTAGAGTTTACTCTCTCAGTACATTTTTTACGCGAGTGTGCAGGCTCACTTATTTCTGGGCCCCCACGTTCAAGTTTCCTAGAGCTGCTGTTATTACACGGCAGTCGAGGCATTAGACTACGGTGTTGCAAAGATCGTATTTAATAGGAATACGGGCTGCGCAAGTCTACAAATAATTATTCAATTAAGGGGTCCAGTCTGGGTTAAATCCTGAAAAAACAAAAAGATATTCGTCTGATTAAATTTTTTTCTTTTGAAGTAAATTATAAAACAAAAAATATCTAATGAAAATATTTACAATATACATTATTTCTACCAATAAATATCATATATATATATATATATATATACCATACAAAATCACTAACCAAAATTCATGACATTTTACTATATAAATAAGTATTTTTAGTCACTTGCCACGGCTTTTTGAAAGATTCGCACCGTCTTTTTTACTCTACCCGTGCTTAAAATGAACTTTAAACATGCCCCCTCAGTCTAATAAAAGACATTTTTAAAAAATATCAATTAAATGTTGTTAGCAACAAGTACAGTGTGAAAAATATTAATTAAATTTATTAGCTACGTATACAACGTATGAATAATAATATTTTTTAGAAATTTCTTTTATTGGGTCTGAGGGGGCATGTTTAAGGTACATTATAAGCCCGGGTAGAGTAAAGAAGACGGTCCGGATCATTCACAAAGCCGTGGCAAGTGACAAAAAACACTTATTTATATAGTAAAATGTCATGAATTTTGGTCAGTGA
>JAZHPH010000843.1:8858-19980 GCA_037356405.1 Nasonia oneida | reverse complement strand
GCTGCGAGACGCTGCTTGCGTCTGTGACTCCGGGGGTGACCAGGATGGGTCCCCACAGCTACTCCCCCGCCAGTGACGAGCGGCTTGAGGAGGAACGAGACTCGGGTAGGTTGCCGGTTGAGGGAGTTGTCTCGGCTCGCTCGTGCTGACGAGGGTGGCAGGCCCGGTGGTGTTGGAGAGGCCTGCGCCTGGAGCGGCTGCGAGGCGTGCTGGTGTGGAGACTGGGCCTCCGGAGCGGGCGCTGCCAGCTGTGCTGGCTCCGTCGAGGCCTGCGTCGAGGCAGGCTGGGGCGCTGGCTGTGAGTTGGGAGCTGCCGGGGCTGGCGCCTGTACAGGCCGCGCGCTCGGCGAAGCTGGCTGCGGAGAGGCCGGCGGAGAGGGCCCTCGATCCGCCGACGCAGGTGTAGCCTGACTAGGAGAGGCCAACGGAGAGTCCTCTCGGTCCGTTGGCTTCGGAGAAGCGGCGCTCGGTGAGGCCGGCGGAGAG
The DNA here is from genome assembly GCA_037356405.1 of Nasonia oneida. Classification (NCBI taxonomy): domain Eukaryota; kingdom Metazoa; phylum Arthropoda; class Insecta; order Hymenoptera; family Pteromalidae; genus Nasonia; species Nasonia oneida. The sequence continues at coordinate 19,494 of JAZHPH010000843.1, read as the reverse complement.
CGGACTCGATCTGCCGACTCGATGAAAGCCGGCTTCAGCGAAGCCGTGGAGATGGCCTTGGACTGGCCGTTGATCTCGATGCGGTAGACCCTGTCGTTGAGGCGCTCCAGTACCTTGTAAGGGCCAGAGTACGGGGGCTCGAGAGTACTCCTTACGGTCTCGACTCGCCTGAAAACATACTTGCAGGTACGTAGGTCTGGGTGGAAGAAGGGCGCTTGCGGTGCGGCGTGCCTGGAGCCGGGAACCGCGCGCAGCTTCTGCATTAGAGTCCTGAGCTCGACGACGAAGGCAGGAGCGTTGACTCCTGGATGCGATGACGGGACGAAGAAGTCGCCTGGCAGTCGCAGCGTCGTCCCGAACAACATCTCTGCTGGCGAGGCCTGTAGATCCTCCTTGAAGGTGGAGCGCAAACCGAGCAGCACTGCTGGGAGCGCGGTGGGCCAAGGCGTCGGGGCGCAGCACATCAGGGCGCCTTTAAGCGTGCGGTGGAGCCTCTCGACCATGCCGTTTGATTGCGGGTGATAGGGGGTGGTGCGCACCCTGTCGGCTCCGATGATGCGCGCCAGCTCTGCGAAGAGCGCAGCCTCGAACTGCGCGCCCTGGTCTGTCGTGATGGTTAGCGGTGTGCCGTAGACGCTGATCCATCGGTCGAAAAAAGCTCGTGCGGTGGTAGAGGCCTGCTGATCTGGCATCGGGATGGCTTCTGGCCACCTGGAGAAACGATCGATGATCGTCAGGCAGTACTGCATCCCCGAGTGGAGAGGCAGTTTGACGATGTCCAGGTGGAGATGGTTGAAGCGCGCATCCGGGGCGTCGAAATCTCCCAGGGCTGCGCGGTTGTGGCGGCTCACCTTCGATTGCTGGCAAGGCACGCATGTGCGAGCCCAGCGCGCGATGTCCTTGCGCATGCTGGGCCAGACGTATTTGGCGCTGATCTGTCTGATGGTTGCTCGGATGCTCGGATGCGAAAGACCGTGCGTGACGTCGAACACGGTCTTCCGGAGCTTCCGGGGGATGTAAGGACGTACCAGATTGTTGTCGGTGGCGCAGTGCAGCACGTCGTTGCCGAAGGTGAGAGGCCGGAGCGTGAGCGATGGTGCTGGTGAGCCGAGGATGTGCGGGAGGTCCGCGTCTGTTGCCTGATGTTTCGCCAGGGTCGCCAGGTCCAGGCTGGCCGGCATGTCGATTGCTTCGACCCTGGAGAGCGCATCTGCTGCGACGTTGTCAGGGCCCTTGGTGTACGCCAATGAGACCTGGAATTGTAAAATGTAGTCGAGCTGTCGTGCTTGTCGTGGCGAGGCTCTTTCTGTCGGCTGCTGAGCTGCGTACGTGAGCGGCTTATGGTCAGTCAGAAGGGTGAAGGGTCCTCCCTCCAGGATGCCCTTGAAATGCTTTACTGCTGCGAAGGCTGCGAGGAGCTCCCGGTCGTAGGTGCTGTAGTTCCGTTCTGCGCTGGAGAGCTTCCTCGAGAAGAAGCCAAGGGGCCTCCAGGAGCCGTCGATTTCCTGCTGCTCGAGCGCTGCGCCTATGGCGTGATCCGAAGCGTCGGTGAGCAACCTCCTGGGTGCGTTGTCTCGCAGGAAAGTGGTTCTGGCTGCCTGGGCGAGCGCGCTCTTGCACGCGACGAAGGCATCCTTTGCAGCTGGCGTCCAGGTAATCGGGTAGGCCTTTTTCTTCTTCGGTGGTAGGTGCTGCAGAAGGTCGTTGAGCGGTGCAAGGAGGCGCGCTGCGCCCGGAATGCACCGTCGGTAGTAATTGATGAGCCCAAGAAACCGTCGGAGTTGCGAGGTGTTGCTGGGCTTCGGGAAAGCCTGGATGGCGTCGATTCGGTTTTGTGGCGGCCTGGAGCCCTCGGCGGAGACCTCGTATCCTAGGTACGTCACCTGCTTCTTTCCTAATATGCATTTGTCGGGGTTGACCTTCATACTGGCCGCTCGTAGTACGTCAAAGAGTTTCTTGAGGTGCTCGGCGTGCTCTTCAGCGCTCGTTGAAGCGACGATGATATCGTCTAGATATGCTCGGGCGAATGGTAGGTCGCGCAACAGCTGGTCCATGGCCCGCTGCAGCGACTGGGCGGCGTTGCGCAAGCCCAGCGAGGACCTCGTGAATTCGAAGAGGCCGAAGGGCGTAATGATGGCCGTCTTGTGCGCGTCTTCTGGTGCGAGTGGCAACTGGTAGAAGGCCTTCTTTAGATCTATCACTGAGAAAATATTTCCTCCAATGCTGAGCAACAGATCTTCGATGATTGGAAGAGGGTATCGATCTGGCACGGTGCGGCTGTTCAGCTGTCGGTAGTCGCCTGTTATGCGGTACGTGCCGTCGGGTTTTAATACAAGACGAAGTGGACTGGCCCAGGAGCTGTCTGACAGTCTCACAATCCCCATCTCCATCAGCATCCGGAATTCGGCCTTAGCAGCTTCGAGGCGAGGACCAAGGAGACGGCGAGCCTTGGCTGCTGCTGGTGGCCCGGTGGTGACGATGTGGTGCTGAGTGTCGAGGCCCGGAAGGGCGATGATCGTGCTTCCTGGGGTCGCTAAGTCGCTGTATTTGCGGAGAAGTTCGGCGAAGATTCCTTCAGCTACGTCCGCTGAGATGACGACTTCGACCGAGTGCGTGTCTGTCGGACGAATTGAGCCAATTGCGTGGCGGGATGAGTCGGGGTCGATGAGGCGCCGTCGCTGCATGTCGACGACTAGCCCAAAGTGCGCCAGGAAATCTGCGCCTATTATGGGGTTTGCGACTTCTGCGATGATGAATTGCCACTTGAAAGGCCGGCGCAGGCGCAGGTCCAGATCCATGCGATGAGCGCCGTATGTATCGATGGAAGTGGAGTTCGCTGCGCTGAGCTTCAGTGGGGCGCGTTGGAGCGGTCGTGAGAAGAAAGATCGGGGCAGCAATGAGACTGCCGAGCCGGTATCGACCAGGAACCTAAGTCGTGAGGTTCGGTCGACGACGTGCAGGCGTTGCTCGTTGATGGCGCCAACCGCAGCTGCCTGAGGGTGCGGCGGCGCTTCTAGTTTCCCGGCATTGGATAGGAGCAGGGAGGCCTGCATTGCGTGGCCTCGCTCGCGAAGCGCTGGTGATACCAGCACCATGCTGGGTTTGCTGCTGGCGAGGTGGAGCGAGTCTGCCGCTGGCGAGATGACGAGCGCGTGGCTGAGCGACCACGCTGCTGCTGTTGCTGTTGTTGAATGGGCTGCTGTCGTTGTTGTTGCTGCTGGCCTGCTGCTAGCGTGGTCGCGATGGACTGCAGTGTAATTGACTGCTGCTGGAGCATCGTCGAGATGTGGGCCATGGCGAGGCGAAGCGAGGTCAGCTCCTGGTTTGGCTGAGGTGTGGCGTTGCCTGAGGAGACGCCGCTGGATACTGGCGAGACTGGACGTGAGGTTGCGCAGACCTGGCTGCTCGGGAGGACGAGCTCGTCTGCGAGTGCAGCTAGTTCGTCTAGCGCTGGTGCCTTGAGCACTCTGCAGAGACGGCTCGTGTGTGATGGCAGAAGGTCGAGCCATTTGACGCGCAGGGCCTCGTCGGAGACTGCAGATCCTCCGAGGCGGCGCATGTAGCGCAAGAGCTGCGAGGGCGTCCTGTCGCCGAGCTGGACCTCGTTGAGGAGCTGGTGGAGCTTGTGGTCGGCGGAGACGGTGAGACGCTTCAGGACGGCTGCTTTCAGAGTCTCGTAGCGCTGCTCTGCTGGAGGGTTGAGGATGACGTCCGAAACCTCCTGAGCGACGTCTTGCGGCAGGCCTGCCACGATGAGGTCGTACTTCGCGACGTCTCTGGTGACTCTGTTGGAGCGAAAAGACGATTCAGCTTGCGAGAACCAAAGGCTCGGATTAAATGTCCAATACGGCGGTAGCGTGCACTTCGAAGCAGCGTCGACTTCGCGCTTGTCGTTTTGATCGTTGCGAAGGTCGAAATTAGGATAACGGTTATCCGGCGGTTCGAGAGGCGCGCCGAACTGTTGTTGTTGTTGTTGATTCGCGCGCGGGCCGTTCTGTAGCGACTGCTCCGAAAACATGTTGCCTTGTTGTTGGTCGGGTCGCGCTTGTTGACACGAGGACCGCTGGTCTTCGGTCTGCGTGGCTTCTGCTGACGAGCGAGGCGGCGTGTGAATCATGTATTCGTCCTCGGAGTTGCCCGAAAAATTCAGCGCGCGGCGAGCTGCTCGCAGCTCCGCGCGTGCCCGCGAGCGCGTGGTTATTTGCTGCGCTCGCTGTGTCACGGCGAGGTGCGTCTGGCGAGACACCTGGCGGGGCGCGAGGCGTTTAAGCGGAGCCAGCGAAGCGCGCGCGGTTGCTGCTCGACGCAGAAATGAAAAAGATGGCCGCTCGCTTACAGCGAAGCGGTTCTATACGAATGCGTGGCTCGCGCGTGCCTGCGAAATGCGCACAAAGATGCACGACGGCGAGCGCGTAGTGATGCCAGCGAATTTTGTTTTGCCTTCTGGGTTACGAGAGGCGTGTGTCGCTGTAGCGACGAAACGCGAAGCGTGCGGCTTAAGCGGCCTCGATCGCGGCGCGAGACGCTCGGCGGCGAGCGCGCACGAAGGAGAGAGAAGAGAAAAAAAACAAAATGGCCGCGCGTTGCGGTTTTGTATGCGAGAAGCGCGTGCTCGAGCGACCTTGACCTTGGCGGCGAGGTGCGAGCGTGCTTAGTGCGAGCGTAAGAGTGAGATGGTCGTTGGTGTAAAAATGCCGGCTCAAGGCGTGCGCGAGGCTGCGATGGCGATGCGCCTGCGACAGCTTTTCTTTTTTCTTTTCGACCGGGAGAAAACACTCCGCGAAGAAGAGAGCGACTCGACGGAGTGCCTCTGCGCGACGCACGAACAAAGGAGCGACTCGCGGGTCGCGCGTGGTCTCCAGAAAAAGAAAAGAGGTGTTGTACCTTGGCTGCCGAGAGACCTACGTCTTTGTCGGTGTTGCTGCAGGACGAAGGTTGCGGCTGGCTGCTGTCGCTGCTGTACGCCGGTGAGCGGGAGGTGCGACCCCGGCACGTTCGCTGTATAGGGGCTGGTGCGGGGCGACCTCGGGGTTGGCCGTATAAGCCGGGCTGGACTGCTGTCCTCGGTGAAGATGGCCGTAGAAGCCGGGCGCACCGACGGTGGCTGTAGATGGGCCTTTCCTCCAGTGCAAAAAAACGTTTTCTAAGGTCCCGAGTCCGGGCTGTAGATGGGCTCCGTGGCTCGAGAAGATGCTGCTGCGATGCGATGTTTCGAAGAAAGCGACGCCACGCTCCAAAAATGGCTGCCGCTCGTGCGCGTCGGTTGATGTTGCTCCGCTGTTGCTCGATGTCGGGGTCACCACTTTGGAACGACGAGGGTTTCGCGCTCCTTAATTCGGGATCTGAGGCAACGCAGCAGGTTGTAGAAAAGAGTAGACTCGTGTCTAAGTTAAAATGCGATTTATTGACGAAGTATAAAACAGGTTCTCTCTCTTCTCGAGCGTGTTGCCTGAACGAACGCTAGGTGCTCTCTCTCTAATAACGATGGCGGGCAAGCTCGAGCGCGTCGCCGGGTCGCCACGCATCGTGGTGGCTCGGAGGTGGCGCCGCGGGAAGCCGGTGGCTCGGAGGTGGCGCCGCGGGAAGCCGGTGGCCGGATGGTCAACTGAAGTCTGGTCGAGGGACGAGACGCTGCTTGCGTCTGTGACTCCGGGGGTGACCAGGATGGGTCCCCACAAGTATACAGGGTTAGAAGAGAGTGAATCAAAAACAAAGTACATGATTGTTGCGTATAGCAAAACACATTTACTTGACATTTTAATATTTAGAGATTTCACTACGTTTATTAGTCTTTTTCTTGCCAAGGTATTCACTTTTCAAAAAAGTTTTTTTGGGAGATCCATTATTGTGGAAAAAATGGATGCCTCTCTGGCGATCGGTGATTCGGTAAAATTTGTGTGGCCAGAAAATGCACGAAAGCAGAAAGAGTTCTCCGGAATTATTATTGGAAAAAGCGGCGAGTACTGAAATTTCATTGACTAAAAATATCTGTCGTTTGTAATATAACCGAATTATTATAAAAATGTGATTAAATTCTACGCAATGAAATAAATAAAAAATTTACGACATACATAAAGGTTATTTTTTTTCTAAATGGCTATAAGTAATACGTGCTGCGCAAGACAAGGGAATGTACTCTAGTATAATTCACAGTGACATGCTTATCACGGCATCCTTGCAAAGGCCGAAAAATTCGACAAATAGAAATCACACAGCAACAGTCATGCGCGAGACGAGCAAATTTAAGTTTGCTTCGTCCCTATCGACTTAATTCTCAAGTCATGCTGCTTTTTCTCGTTCCTATAAAAGGAATTGTCGCTGCGTAAAATGTTTATTCTGATTTCGAATAATTATTCTGATTTCGAATCTTGGAAGAAGGAAATAAACCTAACCTGAAACGTACCATGCCTGATATCAACAAAGCCTTGACTTCGCGTGGCAATGATGTATTTAGAACTGAAGAAGATCAAAAAGATATGAGATTTAGTATATATACAACAGCATAATAAAAATAACTGATTTCATAGTAATATAAACTATGTACTTTCTAATACGTGTCGTGTATGTATTTTTTAGGTAAAATAGAGAAAGAGAGCAGTGGCGGAATTAGAGAGAGAAATCGATCGTGAAATCAACAGCAACAAATTCTCCGAAGAATTGAAGCTAAGTCAAGAAAAACACTGGTTGCTTAATGTCATAAAAAATGCAAATGAACAAGCTGCAGAGGATATGGATTCGGCTAAAATGAAAATAATGGAGGTAGTATTTTATTCGAAGATTAGTAATTTTCCTTCTTAATCTCGGAACGTTACTATATGATTCATATTATTTACAGTTTTTATTTTATTAAAACAAGTTTGTACGGAAATAGTGACTTAGCTCCATCAAAACATGATAATAGTTACCTACCTCCACCAAATCGTGACAATAGTGGCCTTCTTCCACAAAATCAAGAAGAAATAAATTATAATAAGGTAAATGTAATGTTCTGAGGTACGATACAATTTTTATTAAATAGAAATACATTTTAATGTGTACTCATTGCACTTGACGTCATCCGACTTACAAAGACGATCGTATGGTATGCCGATAGACTTCGATGATATCGTAAGCGCGCTTAACGATTTCATTTCGCGATAACGATTTTCTTGACAAAGATGCATATGAGCCTCTCGCTACAGCAAAATTTGAGAAAGCAATGTAGTCTTTGTGTGAAATTTGTGATCCGATTATAATGTTCGTAATTGGTTCTAGATCGGAAATCGTTCTGAGCAATATAATAAAACTGAAGATACAGAGATTATAAATCTAAGTTCAGATGACTCAGATTGGGGGAAAATGAGCGTATTCCGCGAGAAACAAAATACACAAACAGTACAGTAATACATTAAATTGCATTTAAAAATTACGACTGTTTATACATTCAATAAAAGTCATATTTTTTGACAGAGGTTTTCCGAATTTAAAAGGAAAAGATATGGCCATCAGAAAAAGACGCTTTCATCAAACAAAGTTGTTTAAGCATTGCTGGACATACTAAGGTAAACATTTTTCTTTAGTGAAAGTAAACACGTTTAGTTTTATTCATAGTTACATTTATCATGCAGATGAACGAAGAAATTTATTCTGCCAGTGCGTATATGAAAGTGAAAACACAAATTCATCTTGCAGTTCAAAGCTTGTAAGGTTATACCAATTAAATCGAATCATTACTTAGATTTAAAATAAAAGCATTATTTTTAAAAATGTTTTTGTAAATTCTATCATAATTTTTCTAGCCAGTTCATTCAAAATACAATGGAAATGCTTTACTAAAAAGAAACCGCGTAGTATACTCATCTGATGAAGACGATAAACAATCAGATTTTATCAGTAGATCAAAAAAAAAAAAAAAAATTGAACCTACGGTATGAAAATATAAATCTGTGTAATAGAAATAAAAAATGTACTTATTTTCAGGCACGACCGCGACACGAAAGTGCCTTATAGTTTTGTCATCGAAAAATGTGTGAGATGCGATATCTCACGCAATTTTCAACCGATCGGGCTGAAATTTCGCGAGGAGTCTCCTCTTGCACAAACCTAAAAATTAATTTTTTTTTATCCTGATCATCTACGTTTTTTTAAGGGGGCGGATACACCTTAAATAGTCAAAAAATGAAAAATTCAATTTTTTGTTTATATTTTTCCCAGATTATTCAAAAAATGAATTAAACTATTACATATATTTATACATTTTTCAGCTACCGCAGACTTACTTAAGATTTCGGCTTCAGAGGTACTTTTATACTAATAGGTATGCTTCAAACACATATAGTTCCCAGATGAGTGTAGGGTTTTGCAAACAAATATTATTCAAAAAAGTGTCTGAATATTAACATAAAATTTGTTACTTTTTAAAGTGTTTAAACAATTTTTGTTGATTATTTTCAGAAAACTTTTTTAAATAATATTTTTTTGTAAAACCCCACACTTATCTGGAATCTATATGCGTTTGAAGCATATCTATTAGTATAAAAGTGCCCTTCGAAGCCCAAATATTAAGTAAGTCTGCGGTAGCTGAAAAATAGAAATTCTGAATTTTGGCCTTCGAAGAAATGTCATACCTAATAATATGGCATATATAAACATGGTTTTATGTTTCTTACATCATACCTAAATATATGTATTAGTTTATTGATTTTTAAAACAATTTGGGAAAAATATAAACAAAAAATTGACTTGCACTGGTTAAATCATATTTTCGACATTTCTAGGTTCAAGAATTAATTAAAGGATCTGGCATGTATGCCAATACATATGATGTACAATCTGCAACAGAGATGTGCAAAAGCCAAAATGAATTGGCTAGAGCTTTAATGGTAGCTGTATTTATAAAAGAGGCTTTAAGAAAATGTAGTCTAAGGGGCTACAAACCGAAAATTCTGAATGAAAATCGCGAATAGAGTGTTAAAACAGGCCTAGATAAAAAAGGAGTAGACACTATTTTAGGTAAAATACAATCGATAAAGCTTCTCATCACTTAATTCTTGTCACTTAATCAAATTAATATTTAACAGTATTCGTTATCAAGTTTTCTCAAAATATGAATTATCAAGCAAAAGATAAGGCAACCATTTCCAGGAGTATGAGTGCCAAGTTGATTGAAATGAGCGGTTAAAAAGAGTTAGTTAGTAGTAGTACATCCAATCTATCTATCAATAAAACTTTAAAAAATCTTAATTGTTATGTAATAGTTGATTTTAAAATAATAAATAAAGCTTTGATTACGACCATGTATAAATTAGGCTGATTCTGAATTTCCTACCTATTATATATAAATTGTGTACAATTTAAGTATACTCATTCATGTACTTAATTTATGCGAAAAAGTATATACACAAATTTTGTATAGTCTATGCATTTTTCTTTTACATGGGCAAAAGCTATAGTATAGGTATTATTGTTCGCATTTAGGTTAAATAGGTTAAGGATATCCGCGTTATAGATATTAAATAGTAGAGGGAAATTCACAGTCCCTTGTTGGAGGCCTTCCTTGACATTAAATCATATGGATGAGTGCGGAGTACTAAAGACTGTTACAAATGTACGGTTTTGCATCATTTACCAAATCATACGAATTAGGTATCTTGGGAAATCTTTTTTTGACAATTAGTAGAAGAGATCCTTGAGCCATACAGAATCAAACGCCTTTTCAAGGTCTATAAGGCACGCTGCAACCATCTCGTGTTTGTTAAGTTGTTTGGTAGTATCAGTGAGGAATTTATTGATAGCGTGTACAGTGGAGTTTTTGTGTGGAAAGTCGAACTGTTGGTTTGAGATTATGTTGTGTGCGTTGCAGTGTGAAGTGATTATGTCATTTAGAAGTGCTTCAAACGTTTTGCTGATATTGGGAAGAAGGCTTGTGGCCCCTCCAAGTCCAAGTCAAACCCGCAATGACTAGCGGAGATAGCGTCCACCGAGGCAACAGATGGCAGCACAAACACTGACAGAGCAGAGTACGGGCGTCCGCCCTCGGCGCCCAAAAAAAAAACAGGGTCACCCGGCGAAGCCGTACGTGAAGTGCTTGTGTGTTGTGAGCGTCGGCGCGCGCGTAAGCGACAGCCGCTGCTGCCTTACACAATTAAGAGACAGAGCCCTCAAATACAAAGTTTTCCTTATCCTAGTTTGATAAAACCAAATAAGTAAAAGAGCGTCACAAGGAGCGCTCGTACATATATGTATGAAAACGAATTTAATAAAGCGTGATCAGCGCTATTACAAAATATGATTAACCGACATAATAATTGAAACTGAAATTATAAGCAGTAAAAAAACATTGAATAATAGGGGCCTTGCTCTAGCCAAGTGCTGTCGCTTGGGCCTGGCGAAAACCTGGCCCTTCGCCGCATACATAGCCGGCTTACCTTATCGCATTACCATGCGCTTAGACGATTTGGCGCCGCACGACGCAGCGTGCTTTTTGCTAAAACGCTTCTTATGATTTAAGGCGGGTCTGCCACTGCACCCTTAACTTAAATCTAAACAATATTGGCTGAAATTGAGACAATAAACAAACATATATTATGATAGAATAAGCGATGCACATTAGTGCAAGTATTCAAAAGTATATATGTATTAGATATAAAAGTATAAT
>JAZHPH010000842.1:0-20029 GCA_037356405.1 Nasonia oneida | reverse complement strand
GGAAAACAGATGGACATGAATACTCTCAAATTGGAAACTTGCTTCGTGACGCTCTCCATGACGCATCAAAAATTTTTGTCATCAGTGCATTAAAACAGAAATGGCTTCAACGATTCAAATTTTCCGTCTACAACATTCAACAATATGGCTATCCATCAAAACCATCTTTCAAATGCGTCACAGTTTGCACAAATCATAATCCAATCTACAAGACTGCCTGCGCGCTTCACACTGTCAAACATATGAAATTATTCTATCAGTCATGCAAACATTTGTAAGAAAAAAAAAAAAAAAAAATTAAAAATAAAAAAAAAATAAAAAATAAATAGTAGAGAACACTATAGGCATTCTGGCTCATTTACGGTTTCTGGCTCACTTTGAGAAAGGGGGTGAGCCAGAATCCGTACGCATTCTGGCTCACACTGAGAGAAGAGGGGGTGAACCAGATTCCGCATGAGCCAGTATGCCTATAGCCTATCTACTGCGTGATAATAATATAAGTTACGCAGTGATATAAACTACAATAACATTTGAAAATGCAATAAAACCATGATAACTTTTACCTATAGTATATATACCTTTAATCATTTTCCAAAATCTGATATCCCTGTTAAAAATCAGTAAAATTTTTTATCGACTTCAAGTCTTTTAATACCATTTTTTGCATTAGAACTTTATAAAACGCGATAACATCGATATGAGTCGATAAAATTCTATATGAAAAAACCCAATAGAAATTGATAGAAGTTTAAAAGATTTAGTCTATAGCTTTTAATTGTGATTTTTCATATAGAATTTTATGCTGATGTTATCGCGTTTTATCAAGTTTTAATGCAAAAAATGGTATTAAAAGTTAGACTCAAAGTCGATAAAAAATCCTATTGATTTCTATTAACTTCTATTAACTTTATTGAACAAAGACTATACATATTACATAATGTATAAAATATACACATAATACAGTTATGCTGATCAATTTAACATCTGTGGCAAAGTGTAAATAAGAAACATATAACAGATATTTTGAAGAAATTTTATGTTAAATTTTACCACTTCTTAAATTTATTTATTTCATAATATTTATTAATTATGCATCATGCGGAAATACAAGTATTTATTATTATTAATAATTAAATGAATTTATCCCTGGCGCAAAAAATCATTCGATTAATTATTTGATTAAACACATGATTAAGCAACTAATTTGTCAAGTGATTTATCGAATGATTTATCAAGCGATGATTTGGCGCAATTGATAAATCACTTGATAAATCACTTGTAGATACTCTGTATATTATTTAACTGGCAAAAATTAGTATTTTATTACAAGAATAGTTATAAAAGTGTTTATTTATTGAAATTCTAAACACCATTAAGCAGTAAAAAATAATTAAAATTTTGTTCCTGACCGAAATTAGAACTTGGGTCCTCAGCGTGGTAATCCGCTATCCTACTGCCCCAGCTATTTTTACTTATGAGTATAGTAGAGTTTCTATTTGATTTGTATCTTGAAATACATACGACAACTTATATTTCGTTTATTAAACTTATATTGATTTATCTTTTATAAAAAAAACGTTAAGATAAACTGTATGTTAATAAAAAGGCGAATAGAATCGTTATATGAGGCATATGAGATAATCGCATTTTCTATTGATATTGCGTATGAAAATCACTTACTTATGATTTATATGTCTGACAAAATTACTTTAAAAAAGGAAATACAAGTTGTCCCATGTATTTCAAGATACAAATCAAATAGAAACTCTATCATACTTAAAAGTAAAAATAGCTGGGGTAGTAGAATAGTGGATTATCACGCTGAGGACCCGGGTTCTAATCTCAATCAGGTAGAATTTTTTAAATTATTTTTTACTGCTTAATAATGTTTAGATTTTCAATAAATTAACTCGTTTATAACTATCTACAAATAATTTATCAAGTGATTCATCAATTGATAAATCGCGCCAAATCATCACTTGATAAATCATTCGATAAATCACTTGACAAATCAGTTGCTTAATCATGTGATTAATCAAATGATTAATCGAATGATTTTTTGCGCCAGGGATAAAATTAAAACTCTGCGACCCTACTACCACGCACCCCATACAAAAGTAAATCATATTTTGTCACAATCAGCTATAAAATACACTCAGTGGTGGTAATTTATAAAATCAATATACAACATTTAAATTGATAAATAATCATAACAATTTATGTCAACTTTTTTGTCAAAATACTATATATATATTTTGTTATTTTATAACTCATTTAATATTATAATACATTACGTCGACTATAAATGTAGATCGCGAGCGAAGCGAGCGCTTTAAGCTAGTTTTTAATTTAAAATTACTTTAGATTTACTAGGTTATTTATTAGGTTCGTAATTTCTGATTTTCATTTTTGTTTTATTTTTTAATGCCTGTGTGTAGAAAATGTGCTCGAAATATAGCCACAACATGTATTTCGTGTAAATCGTGTGGACTAGACTTCCATCAGGGCTGCTTAGCGCGATTTATTCGCGCGAAAGTTTGTAATTCTTGCTGTATCAAGACGTACAAATCTACGTTAGACATCTCTAATCCGACGGTGCGAGCACCGTCGGATTACCTGCAGTAGTGAGAGGGACGTTAATTTCGACGCTGGTCGAAATTAACGTCCCTCTGGACCTTTTGGAGTTACGCATCATATCGATGACTCCGACACTTGGCTGGATGTTATATTGTCTGACTCTAGTGATAAGATTATCTCTCCCGAAAAATCAAGTGTACCATTTATAAATGATCATGACTATATTCAAATAGACTTCTCATTTGACTTGCCCCCCCGACAAAAAGTCGAATTTACTTCCAGAGATTTTCGCAACTATTCTTCCTCAGCGTTCCTAGATCTACTGATGCCTAAACTCAATGAGTTAACCGTCGACTCGAGCCTGACAGTTGACTGTTGGTTAAAAAATTTTCAGGCGATTGCCAGTACAGCATTGGACGTGGTGGCACCGCTTACCACTCGAAAGTATCATAGCAAAACAATCTGACCGCGGCTGCCTGCGGGGCGGCGGCGCTACTAGTTTTCCTGAGCCGGGTATGTGCAAGGAGGCCGGCATTGCGTTGCCTCGCTTGCAAAGCGCTGATGGTACCAGCACCATGCTGGATTCACCACGCGCGACGCCGGCGATGCGGAGCGCTATTGGCGCTGACTGGAGGGCGTGCGTGAGGATGAGCGGCCTCGCCGCTGTTGCTGCTGCTGCTGCTGTTGACTAGAGGCGGGGATCGTGGCGATGGTTTGGAGTACGAGCGACTGCTGCTGGAGCATGGTCTTGAATTGCGTCATGGCGAGGCGGAGCGACGCCATCTACTGCTGGGGCAGCGGTGTGTTGTTCCCTGATGCGATGCCGCTCGACGCAGGGGAGCTGGGGCGCGAAACTGCGCTGACTGGCATGCATTCGCTCTTAGCACGCGACACATGCGGCTGGCCTGGGCTGGCAGAAGGTCGAGCCATTTGACCCGCAGAGCCTCGTCGGTGATAGCTGTTCCTGCTAGGCGCCGCATATAGCGCAGCAGCTGAGATGGAGTGCGGTCGCCGAGTTGTACCTCGTTTAGCAGCTGATGGAGTTGCTGGTCGGCCGAGGCGGCGAGCCGCTACAGGACCGACGCACAGTAGTCTAAAAATAAAAAAAAATGGGACAAATTCAGTCTTAGATCGAGTATTCAGTAAAATTCATTTTAAAAAATTGAAAACATATCTTGATGTACCCAGGAATGAAATAGGATACCGCTTTTTTATTATAAACCCGCGTATAAGGTTAAAAAATCGATAAAGTTAATAAAAAATGTAATTATTATTTCCGCAATTTATAAAATGATTGAACAAAAATAACTCTCCAAATAAGTGCAGATATATGTTTTCGATGTATTTTTTGACGCTGAACCCGAATCCGATGTCGGAAATGCAGTAAATAAAAAAACAGCCCCTAAAGTAGGGCCAGAAACGCCCTGATTTCATGTAATATCGACTTATTTTCGAGAGGTGAGTAAAGATACGGTTTTTCGATGTATTTTTCGATTCTGAATTCGAAAATGCAATAAATTCACAATCAGCCCATCAAATAGAAAGCTTACTGCTAAATTATTTAATAGTTGTTTCAGTATGCAGTATTTATTATAATTTTTGTTATCACGAGTCAATTAAATTAATTTTATGCAGTGATCATTCAATTTTAGGGAATTTGTTGATTTTACAAAAGATTTAGAAAAATTATTTTTTTATAACATTTAATAGAAAACCAATATATACATTTTTAACATGACTCATTCTCTGATTCCTCATCTTCGCTATCGTACACCAATAAACTTTTCATCTCAGCAGAGAATTTGATGATTTTTTTTGGTAGTTTTCGACTTACAATTAGCGAAATCAGCGGATCGGAACTCAATAACAGTCTTTTAAATGTATCCATGTTCGTTTCCGTTCTGTAAATATTCATACTATAACGGTGCTTAATACCGTGTATAAAAGATCAGTAACGGGTATACTGATCCAAATAGTATCGAGAGGAATTGATGCAGCAGCTCGTAGCAGGCTTCTTGAATTATAGCTTCGAGCTTATGCTACAGCAGGTTATACGAAGCCTGGCCCGTAGCGCAGTATGCTGTACGTGCTCGCCCTTGAGCACGGGAGCCCGCGGAGGTGTCGTGAGTGCTTATGCTGCGTAGCTTAATCGCGAATGAAGTAAACGCATATCCGAGAGGGGTGAGCGCGGGGGAAAGGCAGTGAGTCAGGCGTAAAATCACTAAGAACAAGTGGAGTTCAGACTTATGTTTGTGTATTGTAAATAGACAGCTAAATACAATAGCGGAACGAGGCAAGAGAGAGACAAAGCGAATACTAAAGCAGAGAGAGAGATCAGCGATCGAGCAGGTACTTACATTCACTTCCGTGCAGTCTCGCTCGGATGCCTCGTGGCTCGTCTAAAACGGCGCAAGCGGGTGAACGGGGCCCTCGCTGGGCAGCAGAGTCGATGCCTCGTGGCCTTGGGTGTGCGTCCGGCTACGGCGGGAAGACGAGCGGCAGCAATCGTTCAGCTCGTGACGAACACGCGGCGCACAGTTGCACTCGGAGCGATAACACCGGCGACACACGAGGGCACAGCTTGCTAGGGCGATCTCTCAGATTTCTCGCACGCAAAATCCACGAGGGTTCCCGATACAAAAAAAAGGTGAAACCGTTCGACTGTACTCTTCGGCGGAACGAGTCTTACTTATCTCGTGCGGGACGCGGCGGCGAAAACCAGCGTGGGCTTTCTCCCACTCTCCCTCTCGCGGCACGCGCGTGGCTCTCTCTCTCTCTCTCTCTCTCTCTCTCTGTGTTCGCACGCTGGGTCTTTTGCTCTCTCACTTACCTTGCCGCTGAAAGAATGTACATGATATGGATTTATACATGTGTTGTAATGAGGGAGAGAGACATAACGAGAGTACGATAGTCAGCTCGTTATAATACATTAGTAAATGTATTTTGTTATTTGATTAGGTGTTATGTTGAGGGCAATTATATTCTATTATACCATCATAAAAATTATTTTTGTCACTATGATACTACAAGTAAAATAATCTATTTTTATACAAATGGCTACATATTTGACTATGTAAGCTAAAAATTTATTTTAAAAATATCATTGTTTATATTCTACTCTTATCTTATTTAAAACAATCAAATTTTGATGAGTGTATACACTTACGAAAATTGTAGAATTACTATTCTAGATGTTAATTATGAAAAAGACCTATTCTTAAACTTTCTTTTTCACTAGCTATATGACAAATTTGTTTAATATAGTATTATTAGATTATAAAATTACTAAACTTTATGTTATTTTTACTCTTTTGCCCTGGTAGAAATCGACTTCATTTAAAAGCTAGTAAATACTATATATGGGAAGAAATAGGCGAAAAATGGACCATTTTTCTCTCCGTGATAAATCGCTTTTTCAAACCTTTCTTAAGCATTTCCAAGCTTGTAAACATAGATTGGATTGGCTAAAGCAAAATATAAATGATAGCCAGTTAATGGCTGTAAAAGCGCTATGCAAAATGTACTTGGCCGAAAAGGTGAAAAAATGACAAATCATGAATATCTCTGGAAGTTGTACGTATACGTCTTTAATTGACTGTGAGTTGTATAAACAGTTTAATAACCGATCGAAATTTGTATCTCCTTGTATTTAGTGTACAATGCAAGAGTTATATCAATATCATGGTTTTGAGGTTATGTTGATTCCATAAAATACTAAAAAAATGTGAGAAAAAGCGTTTTATCGCAAACTAGTTTCGGGGTACTTTTCATAGCCATTTATTAGTTTCCTGGCCATTTTAACTATTTGAATTTCTACCAGGGGTGAGAGTATGCATTATAACTTGTATCATGATATAACTTGTATCATGGTATCATGATACTTGGGTAATGATTTCACAAACTTTTATTTGGGGCGTTTATAAATTTTAGTTTAGTACCTTGATGTTTTTCTACTATGGTTCTCTCGATAACGTTTAATGTCTTTGTTTTTGCATTCCTGAGCCTCTTCGGAAAACATGCCAATAGGAAGAACTACTGCTTGTACAATTAAATGACCATGCATCAATATGGTATGTATCGAAGGAGGCATGTAATACCAAGGATACAGTTCTACGTATCGCATTGCCGTTAGTTTGCAGTAATCTTTAAAGGCATTAACGTCGATTTTTTTGAGCTGACAAAACTCCAAGAAGAGTTTGAAATTTGCGCAACAAGATTTCATCAAAACCTAAAAAAATAATATTACATTTTTAATTTATTGTAAGCAAGATTAATGCGCGCTCCGCGCGCTCTGATTATATTTAACATTTTTATAGGTTAGAAACAAACTATCACGCGCGTCCCGCCATATATCTCGTAATTTTATTGGCCAATCGACAACCAATCAGAGAATGAATATAATGATGATTTCTCTCTTTTTTAGAGTAGGATGTTAATAGTATGTTTCGATACAAATGTGAAAAAGTTGATTCTACGAGAACGTGAGGTTTGTTGCTCAAGTGAAGCAAAATTGATGATCACATAAGTGTAGAATCAATATTGGCACGCATGTAAAGCGTTATTAATGTTATTTAATTATGTTACTTTAACCTAAAAATCGGAACAGTGGCATAATTTTTTGTCTCTCGCAGCATAAACCATTTTTTGACACTAGTGGATAAGTTCATATTCAGCGCATGTAACTTTTCTCTGTTGCTTCGCTTTTGTGAAATACGTTCCATGTGCTAAAAATTCGACTTATGCACGCACTACTGTAAAAAAAATATTATGTACAAATATAAGTTTATTGCTTAAGTAAAAATATGAGGAGGGATAATTATTTTTATCACGTGTATCGATTATTTTTTCTTACAACTTGCGTCTTTCTACCATCGAAGCTATTTTACGGATCTTATTGCATATAGTGTTAAACATTGATTTATTGCGCCATACTATACTATTTGTTATATTATTATATATTACACTACTGATTTATAGTGTCAAACACTACTGTTTGAAGATGCAGGCTTGGCATAAGAAATATATGAAATAAATTAAAAAATACTGTTGTTTACATATTCAATTATTAATTTCAATATGTTGATACTCTAAATAATGTTTATCATAAAATAAAAGTGCTTAAATCGATAGATAGATTAATATGAGTCTTACTAATAACTAAAAAGATCCCAAAAACAAGAATTTTATCAAATTGTGCAAGTAACATATATTATAATTTGTATCTTTTGATATGCCTCAAATCACATTTATAATTTATCAATATAAAAATATATGTTAAATCTTTTTGAACCTGTTTTTTCTGCGACAATGCTACAATTCTTGAAGAATGTTCTTGCAGTATTGCTATCATTAGTACTTCCAAATCCTCTTTTCGGTGTATCAACTTTAATTCCAAGTTTCTCGTAAAGCTGTTCTCTAATCCTTTTTTTTTTCTTCCTCTATAACTAGTTTTTGCTCCTTAGAGATCTACATAATAATTTCAACATTTTGTTACAAGTTTCTCATTTTAAAAATTTTCAGAATCGTTAATTACGAAAATTATTTAAATATAGTATTTGATACACATACATAAACTGATTCCGTACTACAGCGAGAATCAATTTTTTCTCACACTACCTGATAGAAATGCTAATTTACAAATTATTTAAAATATCTTAAAATAAGTTAATGAATTGCTTTTTTTCACATTTTTCGAACAATGAATGAAATAAGTATAACCCCAAAGCTATTTATTTGGTCGATTGAAATAACTTCTTTTATTTTATAGTAAATACAAAAAGGCTAGCAAATTTCAATCGACTTCAAATGACTTGTACAATTTGTAGTTAATTGTTTTGATAAAAGAAAAACTGAGAATGATTTTCATTACATCTCATTATTGGCATTTTACATGCATTTACTCTATTTTATCAGATCCGTATTAGATTTACCCATGTCAAATAGTATAGTATAGTTTTGAAAGGTCTATTTTACGCATACTTTTATCAACATACGATATTCACTAGCTTGTAAGTAACATTGATCTTAATCATAATAGTAGAAAAGATTTCGATAAAATTGTATCTACGATAAACTAATGACAGACATCTTGTTACTTACCATAATTATAATCATTAATCAAAATTGCAACGCTACTGTAAATGATAAGTTTTCTATTTGATCCTTATTATTTATTATATTCAATCATATTATCATACTATAAAATTGATTGAACTAAATTATTAAGTCACTTATCATTAAAAAATGATTAATTATCATTGTATAATGATTATTTACTATTCACTCTGGGACTTAATAGATGAGTAAATTTTTAATTTTTGTCAATACATTAGTCATAATTAAAAAACATTTGAATTGCACTAATTGAAACGTGTAAAATTAATAGGTTATAAAATTGCTATTGCAATGTCTTGCAAACATTATTCTTATCCAGACAATTAACCTCAGCCGTGTTCTATCAGTGTATTGAAATTTGTTCTTTTGCTATGTATATATATATATATATATATATATATATATATATATATATATATATATATATATCAAAAGAGAATACTTTACAAGGAAGAAAAAACATCCAGTAGTCCGATCAACTAATAGACACAAGGTAAGATTTCACATTATTACAATTGGCCCTCAAGTAAAGATCATAGAGTACGTTTGTTGGCAGTAAACGAATCCTGATCAGATTCTCCCTGGACACCTGTACAGTGTGTCAGATAGGTAGACTCACACACAGAAAGGAGAAACTCTTCAAGTTTCTACCTAACAAAATTGGAGGTCCCACCGAGATTTTGCCTATCTCAAAACAAACTTACTTCTCTTTTCTCTTGAATCGCAATATATTAATATTAGAGTGAATATAGTGTCCGCGTCTCTAAAACAAAAAATTGAGAATTAGTAAATCGTGAAATTAAGTAAAACAAAATAAATCGTGAAAGCAAATCGTGAAAAATTACGCGAGTGAATTTGGTCCATTAAGAAGATAAATTAATATAAAATCAGTGTTTTGTCTGCGCAGTGAAAAATTTCATAAGAAACGAAGTACGCGTTATACTTGCGAGAAAGACGAGGGTCAAATTTCAAACCACGCGCAACAGAGTTGAGAGGTCGCTTGGAAGCTTGGCGTCGTGTCGTGACGTCAGAGCCTTTGTGCCGGTCCAACGCGCATGGTCAGTCAAAGGGGGCGGCCATCTTGAGAGCTTCAATTTTTCTAAACTTAAAATCAATCGTAGCTTTGTTCGCGTTCATCTAATCTGTTGAGAAGAAATACGTATTAAGACAATATTTGAGCCGAAAAGAAAATTATTGAAGGTCCAAGTTTGTAAAATAGAAATTTTCAAACCGTCCTTAGCCGTACGTTAATACGTCCTTAACCGTAAGTTAGCTAAAAATAAGGTTATTTTAGAGAAAAGAACAATTTTACCCTCAAAATCTTAAAAAAAATAAGTTTATAACTTCCTAAAAGGAGCAAATTGGTTGATCAAGAATTGTTCCCTGCAAATGGATCTCGAGTGATAATTTTAATGTTTATAATTGCTAATGAAAAATGATATTTGATTATAATATGAAAATTACACAACACGGCTGACAACAAATTGGTAAAGCTGTGTCATTTTTAGAGGGAAGGGCCCGTTAGTTTTTTTTATGTGTAAAAAACAAAGAAATATATGCGAAAACAATGTGAATCATACACACCTTAATCTGGTCGATAAAGATAACAAAATCATTGGCATTTCCCAGCCAAAAGTCGAAGTAGAGCGTGTCACCACGCAGGTATTCTGGTGCTGGAATTCAATTTTCACGAATAGAGTGAAAGTTGACTGCTCAGGATCAGAGGCGTATGTCCCACACTAAAAACAAAACTCAGAATTGGTATCGGAAGTCATTTAAAAAAAAGGGGGTTTGGTTCATTAGCAAAGAGTGCGACTGACAACAAATGGGTAAAGTCAAACTCACTAGTTAAAGTTTAAAAATAAAAGGAAATAAGAAAGCCCGTATAGAAAGTACTTTGAAGTATTCGTGCAAAATCCCCATGTACACCAAATAAACATAATTGCAGATACTGAAAGTTTCACATACACAGCATAATACACCACTAGCACAACTTTAAAATTACACGCACTTTGAAAAACATTAAAGACATTGGACCTTATTTGAAATATAAATGCGACACACTATTTTCCATCACACAAAGATTCAAATTCTTAAAGGAAAAAGAGAAATTTTAAAATCACTTGAAATCCGATTCAAAGGTTTATCACATGTTTTCTTGAATATTTAATATTGGAATAGAAGCACTCGTGGTCGAATACAAAGAGTTTACACGTAAAATCAACAATTGAAAGCACTTTGTACAAGATCTCGAGAAGTATAAAATCTCTTTTTGAATTAAAAGCATATTATTACAAGACTTTATTTCTCGCAATAGGAAAGATCAAGTGAAACGTAGAATTGCACTTCTCACTAGTCCACACACACAAAATATCCTTTCACTTTATACAAAATTTTGTCGTACACTAACACTCTCAACAACTTAACACTATATAAATACTGTTAAAACACTAAATAGGAGTACAACACATCTCAGAACATTTTGTCATTTTACCCTTGCCTTAGAACTCACGAACCCAGTTAATTTTTCGCCAAAAGCCTCTAATTTTATTGCATGGTACTGGTGGACGAGGTTGCACAGTCTGAATTTCGACTTCCTGCTCCAAAACAGCATCTCCTGGACCAATGTAACATTGTTGAATGATGTTTATGAGTCTGAAAAGCATAAATTAAGTTAATAAAATAGTTAGTTGCATTTGTGAACGGGAATTTTCATTTTTAAAGATTACTTTTGAGTTTTCAATAAACGCAACAAGGCTAAGAACAAATATTTCAAGGTTAAAGCTAAAGAGGCTAAGGTTTCTATTCCAAGCAAAGAAAACTCAGTCAAACTAGAATCAGTAAATTATTTTCAAAGTATAGTTAAAAAAATTTAAAACAGTGTGATAACATAAATGTTTAAAACTCGGACAAATTTTGACAATCAATGTAACGATTAGATTAAACTTGACAAAATTTTGGTGTAAGTTCGAGTAAAGGGAGTCCTGATTAGATTAAATGAACAAAAGATTACCCAGATGTTATATACCGTCATCCTTGTGTGAGTTACAAACCAGTTTTGGTAGTATGCGCCTTTGCCCTCACATCGAATGAGGACGCCCCTGCAACAAATAAAGGAAACAGACACACTAAATACCAAGCAACGAGTCCTCGAACCTCAATATTAATTTAAGTTTAATTATCATAACAAAATAACACTCATCTGAATAAGCAGCAACAGGTGTGCACTGCTTGGGGTAGAGAGTCCTGGGCCCACACTCATATTTCCTGTTTTCACTAATGACACTGTCCAAAAATCACCGACACAGGTAGAGAACACGCTCGCGGACCAACAGATTACACGTGCGCACTATTTTTACCACAATTTATTAGCAACAATCGAAAGACAAAGTACGCGACGCGGAAGAGGTTAGGCATCGCAGCGCAGCAGCCGACGGCCTCGTGTTTGTTCAGAGCAAACGCGGCCGCGGATGCATGCTCGCGAGCGCAGTCACTAGAATCAACTAGGGACTTTGCAGCGGCACGACACTAAGCGCGCGCCACTGACGCGGTCAAGCCGGAGTAGAGTCAAGAAGCAGAGAGAGCGCGCGGCAGCCATTTTGAACGGGCGCGAAATTCAAATAGTGAATGCAAAGAATTAGCATTTTAAGGGTTTTATGACAATAGTAATTATTATTAATTAAGATAGATTTGAAATCACGTTAATTTAACCTTCTTTTTGCATAAACAAATAAATAATTTTTTTTCTCTTTAGCGTTTTAGGAAGAACAATTGTTGGTCTAGGGTTTTGTTTAATTAAACTTTTTGTAGATTTAAGAACAGTATTAAAATTTCCTTTTGTTTTTGGAATAATACTTCATTATTAATTCGGTTATTCAACTCAATTTACCCAGTTAAGATTTACATTCATTTTTAAGTAAACAATTAAAAGCAATCGATAATTTTTACAACTTTAAGAATTTTAACTTCTATTAGACTAATTGGTAACGTTTAAATTTTTTTTGGGGTACTGGTTTACGGTTTTGAATCTAATTATTAAAATATAGCTATTTAATTCTCCTTTTAGTATAAATATCAAACAAGTCCTTTTTATGGTAAAGGTTAGGATAATTTGAAGAGTCTTAAGTTAAGTTCACTTTTGAAACTTTCATTCTGACTCGCGTGAATTTTTATCAATATATTATTTTTACACCTCTATAAACATTACATCACCATATAAACCTCTTTTGCGACATACGAAACCTTAGTAATACTTTTGTTGTTGTTTTGGTTCATATATTTTACACGCTCCCAAAACATAGACCTTTTTAAATTTTCCTCTTCGAATTTAAAAGTGAAACCTTTTTAAAAATCAAAAGATATTGGCGACTAGTGAAAGCGGAAGCATAAATTAAGCAAAATTCTACAATTAATTAAAAATAAATTAAGCAAGAAAAAGAAAACTAAAATGACTGAAAGCATATTAAATAACTCAAAGTATCATAAGAGTGCAAGAAAATCAATCGACGACACAAGTGATTATCTAGATTACCTAGAAGGCACAGAGTATCTATTCGAGATGACAGGAAACGCCTCAAACAATGATAATTCAGCCAGTGGAGGAGTACCAGACGCAAGTATGCTATTAATGAGCACCATGGCTAACAGCTTTGCACTGATGAATTGCATAAGCGGCATTCCAAGTTTTGATGGAAAAAGAAATCTTCGAGACTACATACAAGACTTGAGGAACACAATAACTGGATCAGCAAAGAAAAGTTTAAACAACAAAACAATAAAAAGTGTAGAAGATTTAATACAACATTTAAAGCAAAGATTTGGACCCGGAAGAAACTTCAGTTATTATAATAATAAAATACAGAACGTGAGAATGAGAGAACAAGACACAGTAGGCGATTTTTATGATGAAATAAACGTGCTTCTGAGTAGTGCTGAAAACGCTTTGAAGGAAGAAAAAGGAGAAAGTTTCAATAATGAAATGATGGCCCCATTGGAAACCTTAGCAGTGGATATATTTATTAAAGGTTTACCTCCAAATTTGGCTGAACGAGTGGACTACAGTAAACCCAATGATTTACGAGAAGCTTATGAAGAAGCAGTGAGCCTAGAAATCAGAATGGAAGCAAAAATAATTCCAGATTCAAGACCATACAGAGGTAGAGACCGATACTATAATAGTCAGGAGAACTATAATGGGCCACAAAATGGTGACAATTATCGTCGCTACGGAGGATACCGATACGAGAATCATTACCAAAACAACAAAATAATTCAGATTACGTGGGATGTGTAAATGATAGAACGTATAATGGACAACAATTAAATGAACCTCAAAATTATCACTCACAAAATAATTACCAGTACCTACAAAATAATTATTGAGGCAACAACTATCGAGGAAGAGAATAACTATGGGAACCAAGGTAGAAGAGGAGGTTATCATCGTAACTACAATAATGGGCAGCAACAACACAATAATTGGCAGGCTTGGAACCGCAACGGGAATAGGGGAAACCAACAAATATTCGACCACGAGACTGGAAGGCACTATGATGCACCACCGTATCCCGACAGGAGAAATGACACTAACTGGCGGAATAATCACCAACAACACAACGATCAAGCCCAAAGAGGTAATTTAAACTACCAAGAGGCTCGCCACGACCGCAGGAGGACGAGCCAAAGCCAAGGTTACTCGAACCAAACTTAAAGATATCCAGTGCAGAATCAGAACACAAACCAGAATCAACAGATGCCCGGAAACCCAGACCAACAGCATTATCAGCAACAGTTACAGGTGTACAACGAGAACAAAAACACGAACCCAGCGGGTCAGAGCAACAATCAGCCGAAGGCACCAGTGATGGCAATTTTGACAAGACCAGACAACTATCAAGAATGTGGTCCACAAACTGTAAAGGATCTCAAAATGTTGATTGGGAGGACGACAATGCCACAGCAGTGAGAATAAGAATACCAGTTGGAACCACTAAGCAATGGGTGGAATTCATGATTGACAATGGAGCCACAGTGAATTTAATTGAAACAAGTGTGTTGGACGACGATATGCCCATCTGCACTGCTGATGCTAGAGAACTAGGCAGGATCACGAACCAGACTGTGAAGACGTACGCATCAATATATTTAGACATAAAAGGTACCCCAGTAAAATTCCAAATAGTGTCAGATGATTTTCCAATTCCATTTGATGGAATGTTAGGACGCAATTACCTAAAGAAAGAAGAGGCTGTGATATCCTATTACAAAAATATGCTAATGATAAGCGGAGATGTGATGCACCCAATACCGTTCATAGGACACGAAGAAGAACATAACCCAAAGAATCTATGAAAAGGATATAAATGTAAACAGGCCAACGAAATATTAAAAGTAGAACCTACAAGTGAAGAAGGGAATGAAGTAACAGAACAAACAATAATCGGAGAAACAGAACAAAGCCCAGGGAAGGTGACACATACAATAAAAGCGAGGAGTAGACAAGTGATACAAATCAACTTAATCAAAAGCAACCTGGAAGAAGGATACGTACCAAGAATTGACGTGGGGAATGAAAATCTCTTCGTGGGTGAAGGAGTAGTGACAAACGTGAACAATACCTGCAAGATAATGGTCATCAACACCAGCGAACAAGACGTGACGATAGAAGTGGATCCAAAAGAACTAATACCTTTCGATACAGGACCCGATTTCAAGATAATGGTCATCAACACCAGCGAACAAGACGTGACGATAGAAGTGGATCCAAAAGAACTAATACCTTTCGATACAGGACCCGATTTCCTGCAAGACAAACTTCCATGCACAGATATGATTGAACATCATATACATCTAGAAAACGATGTACCCATCAATACCAAGCAATATAGCCATCCTCCGCAACATAAGCAAGTTGTAAGAGACAGCGTGGAAAAGAAATTGAGAGACAGAATCATAAGAGAGTCTAATTCTCCATGCAACTCACCTATTTGGATAGTACCCAAGAAGCCTGACAGTCATGGCAATCCACGATGGAGAATGGTTATTGATTTTAGAGAATTAAATAAGAAAATAAAAAAACAATAAGAAAACAATCAGAAAACAATCAGAGATGCATATCCATTACCAAATATTGCAGATATCATCGACCAATTAGGAGGTGCAATGTACTTTTCTATCTTCGACATGGCAAGTGGTTTTCAACAAATACCAATGGCACCAGAAGACTGCTACAAAACTGCTTTCACAACGCTCAATGGACATTATGTGTATACCAGAATGCCAAAAGGTTTGAAAAATGCCACAGCGACTTTCCAAAGACTAATGGAAAAAGTACTTAGAGGACTTCAAAACATTGAAATGCTTGTGTATTTAGATGACAGCAGAATTAGAAATTTGATGCAAAGACTGAGGGAGGCGAAATTAGTTCTGTAACCAGACAAAATTGAGTTTTTCAGAAAAGAAGTGGGCTTCTTAGGACACATAATCAGTGCAAGAGGAGTAGAACCAAATAAAGAGAAAGTTGCAGCCATCGCCAAATTAGCCACACCCAAAAGCGCAAAGAATATAGGAGAAGTACTTGGAATGTTTGGCTATTATCGAAAATATATTAAAGATTTCGCCAAAATTGCAAAATCGCTGAATGACCTGCTAAAAAAGAATGTTATGGATCGACAGTCGGAAAGAGCGCGGATTGTGTACCAATAAAAGACAATGTGAAAACTTCAAGAGAGTGCCTAACCTATAAAAGGGATAACATAGTTCATTGCATATCAAAAGACTGTGAATGCAGCAGCTCAATATCGAAATTATTAATGGAAATCGGAGCCATAGAACCATTCAATCTGAAAAACAAGAAACCGAAACTTGGCCAAATATTTATCACACCCTATAAGAAATACAACGTATTTTCTGTGGTGTTAAAAGAAAAATACTTTAACACCATAAAAATTAAACAACGCACTGATGAATCTCAAACAGATAATGGTCAACAGAGACATAAGAAGTTTCAGAATTTCAAGAAGAGGAGACCTCACTGATGATCTAGAACCCGGTCTAATTAGTGAAATGCTCATGAAAATTTTCTCCAATTCGACAATCAAAATAACCATCTGCTACGGAAAAGTCCAACTACCCAAGGAAAACGAGAGAAAGCAAATCATAGCAAATCTACACGACAGTCTAACCGGTGGACACAAAGGTATAAATCAAACATACCAGAAAATAAGAGAAAGATATTATTGGCCCGGAATGAGGAATGATATTTTAAACTACATCAGAAGATGCGAAAGCTGCCAGGAGAAGAAAATAGAGCGATTCAAAACAAGGGAACCCATGCTAATCACCGACACTCCTATTGAAGCGTTCGACAAAGTATCATCTACTAACAATGCAATGTAATCTGACCAAATATCTCATCGCAATACCCATTAAAAATTTGAACGCGATCACAATAGCAGACGCTTTAGTCAAACACCTTATTTGTCAATTCGGAGCACCCAGAGCAATTTTGTCCGATCGAGGGACCAGTTTTCTATCTAACATAGTTCAATGCATGCTAAACTTATTCAAATAAAACGCTTGACAACTTCTGGCTATAGGCCCCAAACCAATTGCTCTCTCGAAAGAAGCCATGCGCCTCTCGTTGAATTTATCAGAATCTATTCTGAAAAATACGACGATTGGGACAAATTAGCACCCTTTGCCACCTTCACGTATAATACTAGCATACACGCGGCAACCAATTTTACCCCTTTCGAACTGGTTTATGGGAGGATAGCGCGTTTTCCCTTAAGGATACCATCTGATGAAAAATTAAGAACCTATAATGTTTACATGCGAGATCTAGTACTAAGATTGGAGGAGATGAAATTTTTAGTAGGCGAAACCCAAATAGCTAACAAAGTCCAAACAAAAGCGAGGTATGACAAAAAGGTTAGAGCGTTTAAGGGCAAAGTAGGTGGATATGCTAGGTTAATTAATGAACACCGAGTCAGTAAATTTGATGCATACAGAAACAAACCCTTAAAAATCATTGAATTTGTTGGCAAGAAAAACGTAATTTTAGAATATCCTAATGGCAAAAGAATTCGAAAACACATTGAGAAATTAGAAGATGTAGAGGACGACTCTGATACCAATTCTGATTAATTAATCGCAATAAGTGCCAATAAATTGTAAAAAAAATATATATATATATATATATATATATATTTGTATAACTAAATTTTATGAACCTCCACTAACTAACATCTAAATTTGGAGGATGAATAAGTTAAATATATTTTTGATCATAATTTTTAATATAATAACAATGGCCCAAAGTCAACACCCATGCCAAATGGACCCATTGGACCCAAATCCTGGCATGTACTTCGAGAGAGTGGACGTCATGAGAACAAGGAGAGCTGACTGGAAAATTCAAATCTACATTGAAGTGGATGAGTTCATACAAATACATGCACCATTGGAGTCATACAAGGCCGTCTACAATAACTGTTTAACAAGGATCGAAGAGATAAAATGCAAACATGCTTTAGGACTAGATCTCATAAAATTAAAAGACCAAACTTTGAATGAAGTACAAAAGCAAATAAATGAAACTATCAAAACAATAACACATCAATTGTATCCAGCAGAAAGAAACCCTAGAAGTATTCGAGTGAAAAGAATAGCACCCCTAGGAATAATAGGCTCAATAAGCAAGAGTTTATTCGGTCTAGTCACCACTGACGACGTAGATAACATCAACAAGAACATAGACACGTTATTTCAGGACCTAACAAAAATCGTGCACCTAATGGACCAAAATACGCACATAGTCTCAGCGCAATTTGAAGAACTATATAATATAACCAAAAACCACCAGAAAGTGCTCCAAGGATTCGAAGCAAGCTTAACCAAAACAGTAAACAAAATGTTAAAATAAGACGGTGGACTAAAACATCTAATAGAAATAACCGTGTACGTGAGACGCCTAGAATCAACACTGGACCACTTAATAAAAAGCAACGAGAAGGTCTTACTCAGATACTTGAAAGAACGAAAGATCGATCCGGAACTTATAACAACAAGCATGCTACATCAAAGTATGACAGACGTAAAGAGAACTAGCGAAAATCTGGACTTTGCTATACCCACAGAGCATTTAAGAATAGAAGAAATAATTAAAATATCGAAAATTGACGCGATTCATCAAAACGGAAGAACCATTGCCGTGATACATGTGCCACTTGTGGACAGAGAACCATATCAGATTTACAAACTACATTCGGTGGCAGTGCCACAAAACGAGCAAAATCAAACAACGGAGATAGTGTTCGTGAAACCATCACACAAGTATTTAGCAATAAATTCTAATCAAGAAAAATACGTTAAATTCAATGCAGAACCCACTATCACATGTACCAAAACGCATTATGCCCTCATATGCCCAACACTTGGTCCACTTGAGAGTACACCGACATCAAAGGACTGTGAAGTAACAATGCTATTGAACCCCAACACGGCAGCACTAAAAACTTGTGACATAAGGTATGGAACCAGTGCAAAAACCCAATGGAAATATTTAGAAAATGACCAATCCTGGCTATACTCAGTTGTCAAACCAGAACAAATGCGAATTTCATGCACGAACCAAGGAGACACAAAAGTAAAACTGGAAAAAGCCTGAATAATACGACTCTCACCAACCTGAGTCGGGAGAACCACAGACAGCATGATATTCGGACAAGAAACCAAATCCAGTCGGACCACATATTTATATAAACCCGAAATTGACCTAAACATACATGATATGTACCCCATTCTCAATGAAAAGGACCAGAACCCTAACCGTGATACACCCCAAAGCATTGAAATAATTGGACCTAAATCTGATTTTAACCAAGCCAAATCCTTAAAAAAAATGATAGAAAAATTAAGTGAACGAAAAGAACATAAAAGACGTGAATACAAAACAAACACCCTTCTATATAGCGGTCTAATCTTTCAACTGGTTATGATTGCAGGCATCATAGCATTAATAGTGGGAATGAAGTGTGGAATGATGATACCCTGCCCAAAATTAAATAAACAAACATATAAAATACCTCAAATCAAAGAACCCAATTGCGATAACCCCATAATTGAAACAAACTTAACAGAAACCACTAGTACTTCTAAAACAAAAAACAATAAATCAAATAAATCCAAATCACTCATAATAGAGACCCAATTTAAAAATGAAGCAGAATGCGATTATTAACACACCCCTATATACGGACCAAGCTTTAACAATACATAACCTAAAACACAAAAAAAAATGTATATTTGCAGAGAGTAACAAGATGACCACGGCAGC
>JAZHPH010000841.1:7403-20222 GCA_037356405.1 Nasonia oneida | reverse complement strand
CGTTCACAGATCGAATTCTCCAATGACCACAGAATCATGTAGATGAAAACTCGATGACAAAGTCGGACGCGGTACGGCTACAGGGTAAGGGGTAGGGAAGTACAATCATGTGGAATCTCCCTTACGCCCAGTAAACATCAAGCCGTATTGAGATACAAGAAAGAGACAAAGAGTGCTCTGTTCCTCACATACATAGATATACTAGTGTTATAAGTGCCTAACATGTATATAGACTCGTATATAGACCTCGGTCCTCGGATTCTCTTTATACAACGACTGTCTCGAATTTAAATAGGCATGTGGCTTTGGGACTAAAAGTAAGAAAAAAACGTGTTTAAATGTGTTTTGATTTATTATGTAAAAAATTCGATAATAAAATAGGTTAGTGAAAGTGCATTGTGAAGTGCAATGTAAAGTTCAATTTATCAGCAAGATATTTTTTTATCAACAAAGACTTTCAGTAAGTTTTGATAGTATAATATATGTATATATATATATATATATTTTATATATGCCTACTTGGAATAGACTCTTTTTTATTAATTATTGTTCTGAGTCTGTCTAAGGGGCATTTATATTCATTATATTTAAAATAGTCAGTCCAAAATCAGCATATATTTATAATACACATTAACAGGCAAATTACATGTTTTTAGTACGTACTGAAGATACGTACAAAAAATATGTATTTTTTTTCATCAAGGTGCGTGGATTAAAAAATAATTAATTTGTATCATCCATAGATTATGGCTGCAGAGGTTACGAGTGAGGTTACACATGCTCGTGTTAAATATTTAACAGATGATTTTATAGAGACGATACCAATTGACAACATCATAGAATTTGAAAATAATAAGCCGAAGCACAGGAAGGACTTT
Source organism: Nasonia oneida (assembly GCA_037356405.1). Classification (NCBI taxonomy): domain Eukaryota; kingdom Metazoa; phylum Arthropoda; class Insecta; order Hymenoptera; family Pteromalidae; genus Nasonia; species Nasonia oneida. Next base: position 19,344 of record JAZHPH010000841.1, on the reverse strand, counting down.
GATCGTACTAAAGTTTATAAAGCTAAGTACCAGGATGAGAAAAATCCAAAGGGAGTCATCTTAAAAATTCAAATAGCTGATTTAGCCTGTAAGTTTATTTAAATATATTTGGCCATGTATTATAAGTTAAATTTCATTATACATTGTCTTTTATTTAAATGTATCAGGTGGACTTGATGAAGTAGAGAAATTGGAGAGTATTCGACCACAATTTGCTCGGCTTCATAAAGATGACATTCCAAGTACAAGTTATGATAACGAGACAAATGAAGAAAATTCAGATGAACTAGAATCGAGTGAAGAAGAAAGTGATGTACTACAAACAAAGGTATATTTTTTGAAAAATTGTATTTTATTTGATTAATGACTTTCTTACAAAAGTTTGGATATTTTTGTTGAGTGAATTTTTCAGTAATTTAAGGAGACGAATTACCTTTAAACTCTGAAAAATATAACATGATAAATAACAATCAAAGACTCTAATGCTCGTTGTATTTTTGAACTTCATTGATTGAAATAATAACTACGAGCAATGCTACAATGTTGATCGTAATGATTATTTTAATCAATAAATATTATAACATGATAAACTCTTTTCATACAATTTATTATTGTTTATAAATTTGTAGAGAATAAAGATCAATAAGAAAAAGAAGATTTTAAACAAACGTGGATGTTTAATTATCAACCAGCTTAGTAAGCCAAGGCATTCATTATCATTTTATGATAGCAACGATGAGTCAGATGATTTAACAAGTAACAATGAAACAGGTAAACTACTTTAAATATTTATATTTTCAAATGCTAACCCCAGTAAAAACTTTAAGATATATTTTATTTATTTAGATCCTTTAGCTTTCTCAACTTTACGTAACAACCATAGCGATGCTGGAACACCAGAAGAGATCTCATCAGAGAGACAAAATCATAACGGAGAACCTGTTCTGCAAGAAAATGGTCAACGAAACCCAGAAAATGTACATAATCAATCGAACGCAGTAGAAGGTGCACTTAATCAATCAAACGGAGAAGAAAATGAACATAATCAGCCAGATGCGGATAACGAACCTATACCTGAAGAAAACTACTCATTGAACAATAAATTTCTAAGTAAATTTATCATTGAATCGATTGATTTTTATAAAGCAACGGAAGGTCATGGAGATGAGGAGATAAATGCTCGCTATAAACCAGTAAATGATACAGGAGAGGTAAATTAAGTATATATAATATTAAATAAAAATCCGATTTCGTTTATTATTATACGCACGTAGAGTAGAAATTTTTTTTACATAACAATATAACTAATTATTGTATTTTATTTTTAGCTTTACCTCGGCGAACAAAAAACTGTGAGACCAGATGTATGGAGAATGTTGCAGACAGAAAAGCCTAATGTGTTTTTGAGAGAAATAATAATGAAATTGTGGACAGCTAGAGATTTGGCAAATAGGGCTCTCGACTTAAAGAAAGTACATATAAATATACAAAATAGGTCTCCAGTAAAACGAATTCAACTAAGATTGTTGAGGCTATTAATAAGTAAAAAATAATTTTTATTAGACATTACTATTTTTGTTATTTAGTTTACTAATTTGAAATGTTTTTAGGTATATTCAATGATTTCTTGGAACGACAAAGAGGATATTTGCCTGAGGAAAAGGCTAAAATGTTGAGAGGTTCAACTTATATTTTATCTCAAAAAATCAGGGATTTACGAAGTCAAGAAAGAGGAAAAAGCGCAGCAAGAAAGCGCGTACGTTACAACTAATAATTTAGATTTTCAATAAAAAAAAATAATTCTAAGGTTTACTGTGATCTTTAACAAAAAAAAGTTAAATTAATGTAAGATTTCAAATCAAAACGAAAGTATTAGTTATTTTTACTGTTAGATACTTAAAGAGTTTTTTTATTTTTATGAAATTTTATTTCTGTGCCAAAGAAATATTTGGTATTAACATAAAATATTTATCATGGTATGTATTTAATACCTGACTGAGTCATAGAGAAATATTATTATTATTTTAATAATATTTAAATAATAAATAATAAATCGTTGATCGGTATGAAGTAAAATTTATATCATTAAAAAGAATTTATATTCATTTTCGCAATACAACTTTTTCAAAGTTTAAAATAAGAGTTATAAAAAAATGTATTATAACTGTACTTTGAATAATAGCGCAAGAAACCGCAAAAGTAGTTGTGCAACAATCATTAAACAAAAAATACTCCTTTATGTTGACTATGAAAAAAATTGTATTCCTTCTTTCTTTTCATATAATATGATCTTATGTAAGTTATATGTATAATGTAAACCAGAAATAAAAATTTTTTTACGACATTTAATTAGGGATTATTTTATTTAAAACATTTTGAATCAAATGCAATACGATTAATGTGACATAATTATATATAATAAAAATAATATTATTATCAAACATATATTGTTTAATGAATGTACAAATTTTGCATGATTAGAGATATGTTTTATCACGTGTGATATTGTACAATTTTCACATGCAAAATTTTTCATATTCACGTGATTTATTACACGTCTTTTTACGTGTTTTATCACGTGTTTTTTTACGTATTTTATTATATGCATAATCACGTGTTAAATTATATATCTAATCGGTTCGAAATAATCATATGATTTACCATATGATTATACTTGCAATTTGATATTTGATAGAATACATGTTTATACATGTAATAAAACACGTAATAAAACATGTGATTAGACATGTGATTAGATATGTGATTTACCATATGTATATTTTTAGTAGGGCTACCTACTTGTTTCTACTTTTATTGTCGACTAGGGCTGCCTGTGTATTTTGTGGCTTAAGCGAAGCGAGGGCAACAATACGATGACAGCCCTTGAGCTACGCGTTGCCGTCTAAGAATACAATCTCAGTTCGGATATTGATAGCATAACCTGAACGGATTAAAAGCTACGGAGCGTGCACTATCTGCGCGTTAACATCTGTCATACTACCCACCTGAAGGCCGCGTGCACTTATAGTACATTTTCAAGTGCGGTAAGTTGCCAATAGCACACGTACACTATAAAAGAGAAACGAGTGAACATACTATTTTCTATAGCACTGTGTGACTTAAATCCACATTTGCGACATGCTTATCCATGTCGTATCTAGTCCTTTTTCTCAACGTGCTAAAAAGTACTAACAATGTTGGAGCGCACTAACCGGGGAATGTTCTGGACTATCCTGCAGATCTAGATACTATCTCCATTCGTAGTAAGCCACCTAGACACCAAATACTACGGAACCTATCTGGACAGCAATGTCGGCTATCTTTACCCTTATAATCTATTACACTATAATTTTATATATTATTCTTATTCATATTATCGGCTGCCTACGACGTTGTTTTTGGCCATCTTGTGTATAATAATATGTGTACAACTTTTTACTTGATTTTCCTATTTAAAACAATGTGTTCATCTGCAGAATAAAATATTGGTCGTTTAGAATACTTAATTTATACGATGGTGCACAATAATATGTGTACTATTTTGAAAATATAATTTTTACCTATTTGAACGTGTATAACAATAAACTTTTATTGCATATAAATTGGTCGTGTGTAGAATAATTAATTTGTATGATAGTGCACAATAATATGTGTACAATTAGGAGCATACAATTCACTTATTTCTACGTGTGTGTAACGACACGTGTAGAATAAAAATAACTTTTATGGTGTATAAATCGAACGTGTAAAATGTTTTAATGTTGGTGTAAAATAAATTATTGTTCAACAAAAATGAAATTGCATATAATTTTGTTGTGTAGAAAAATATGTGTTGAATACCAACTAAAATTATTCATTTTATAAAAAATTACAGTGCACAATATATTGTGTACAATTTAATGAATTATTAAATATTAATTTTTCTATTATGTAGAAGTACACGTGTAGAACAACATTAAAATATTTATTATTTTTGTGTGTGTTGAAATTAAAACACACTGTGCAGAATTAAACCACATTAGAATTTGTGTTAAATGTAATTGGTGTAAAATTTGTATGTGTATGAAACTAACCCTATCGCAAATAATTTTCTTAATTACTTAGGACAATCGTCAGAAAGGGCCTGCTGAGGCTTACCGTCCTTGGCTTCTTCGTTGCCTAGAGAGCGGACACTGCTCGGACCTCTCTAGGTCGACTCTTGGATTGAGTCTGGACGAGGGAGGGCCGCCCAACCCGGTGTAGGTTGCACCACCCAATTTGCAAAGGGGAAAGTGGGGAGTCTTTTTCTTTGAGTTATTACGGGGCCTATACCAAATAGGGATCGGTCCACTCAGAAATGACTAAGAGGCGCGGAGCGCTTTAGTCGGAACTCGTGAGATCAAACGCCACCGAGGCCATGGGCTCCGAAGGAGTCTTCTCCTTGACCAAGGGAGCCTTCCCTAAGGGGAGTAGCAATGGGATCTTGAGGATCTCGTTAGAAATGACCCTCGGTTTGCGACGCTGTCCCGGGAGTCTGGGAGCAGTTGGCCTTCGTTTCGTCGGTGACAACTTCCCTGTCGGCGGCCTCCTCTTCCGTAGAGAAATGCCGATGCTCCTGCGCTGTGCTGTTTGCGCAGACTGCTTGGTCGCTATTTTCCGACTGATGACTTGTAGCTGTGTTGTCGGATTCGCGGCTGCTGGAGTCGGGGTTGCTCGATGATAGAGGCGAATGTCCCGGAGGTCTGGATTAATCGTGGGCCGCGCAGGGACATCTATCAGCTGCAGATGTTCGGGCCATTCGGCGTTCAGCACGTCGGATTATGACCCCGGGGTGTGTGGCCTTGGCTGAGGCGTTGGAGTGGTGAGCAACGGCAGATCCGTTTGAGCACTGCTGTGCCGGCGATCTGGTGCTGGCTCGGTCTGGGCGGCGGCGTCGGCAGTGGGAGACTTCCGATGCTGGCGACGCTCTAAGATGAGCGCACGGTTAGTCTCGGCGAGCAGCAGGTGCAACAGGTTGCACTCGGCTCTCAGCTCCTGAAGAGCTTGAAAGGTCGGCATCGACATACGCCGAGTTAGCGCTGAGAAGTGCTGATTAGGGAAGGGGGAAAAGAAATACACGAAGTATTTTCTTTTGAGAACAAAAATCAGATTTATTGCGCTAGAGTGTACTGTGCAAGTTGCCTGAGCTCCGTTGCTGCCACTCAGACGCGATCTGATGCGGGGCGAGGGATGCCTCGGCTTGGAAACCGGCCCGCTTATATGCCCTCCAAGGCGCTGCTCCTCTTTGGGGAGTACGGCAGCCGCCTAGCGGCCGCGCGCGGTACTAGCGGTACTGTGGGCGCGCTGCGGCGCTGTCGAGCGGGTTGTCGGCATCCAGGGGCTTGTGCGAGAGAGCCTGCGGGTGGGTTATAACAACATTTCGTCATACGCTATTTTTATGCCGAAAATAACGAGTCGATTATCCACATAGATATCCATGTGCATTCACATTTATTCAACGTGGATATTTGCATGAATTATCTGACTAAATTAATCTGCATGAATTCTTTGCATAAATTTCTGAGAATATTTAATTATAACAAGTCTATAACTTGATGAGACAATTGATTCGTCGTTGAATTTGCACAGTACCATTTAGATGGTACAATCAATATGAACTATTTTGTACCTTAAAAGCTCCTTGTTTTTTATTATCAACCCCGCTTTAATATTATTTGAAAATTTAAGTGAATAGCCTATGCAGATATCCACGTTAAATTAAAGTAGAATCAATATTTACCAACATGGATAGGTAGATAATCTACGTTATTCTACCCAATTAGTTTAAACATATTGGGTTGTAAACTTTACAAAATCAACTTCATTTTCATCTAAATATATTTTATCGAAAATAATTTAAATATCTATATAAAAATATAATAATAATTTTAGACTTGCAATGCACTGAATAGATCGTCAAGTCAAATATGTTTTGTCTGTAGTGCTACTATATCACAACTGAATAGTTTGGAAAATGTAGTACAAAGAAAAATTAATGATAACCCATTAAACTACGGATTTTCTGTGTTGCATGCTCGAATCCGATTTATGGAATTGGTACTGCATATATCATACCGATTAGACATTAAAAAGTGGCGTGTAAGTACATGAATATGATTATTTGGTAGATCTATAATCCAAACATTAATTTTGAGTAAATATTAAGACGAAAAATCTGTCAAGATAGAAACAGTAACTAAAAGAGTTAATGTAATAGTTGCAAAATCAAATAATGTAAAAACAGATTTCATTAAATGACACCTTAGTTTTTTCTTGTATGAATGTAATTTATAAATTTATAAATTTTTAGCTTTTTGACATTATAATTTAGTAGTAAATCTTGCACTTTTATAAATACGAACAATATTACTAGTTCTATGTAAATAGATTAATATATGTCATTTTACCTTTTTTTTCTTATCGTAGGTTCCAAAAGAAGAACAGGGTATTATCAATAAAAGGAAAAAATAATACAAGATGAACTATTAAGTCAGTTAGGTATATTGGATGATGCTCCTACTCAAAACTTTGGAAATACAAAAGACGGAAACACAGCTAGAACATTTTTTAATAACCCTGATATCGTTTCAAATGTAACTGGTAAGTAGTTAGTAAACAATATTACTAATGTTACTACGGAAGTTTAAACATAAACGCATTCAAAATCATTTTGAGCGAGTGCATCGTTTGTTAACAAATTAATTGTGACTTCAAACGTGCTTAAGTCACTTTTGTCATATGTTCTTAATTTTTATTTTTAAGATCGCGCGGGAAAATAAACAACTAATTTGTGAGCGAGAATTAGATAGTTACAACGACCAATCTTGTAACAAATGGAATGATTATCATTTATTTTTGAGAGTAAGACACTGATTAAAATGAAGCATTTTAATTTAACAATTAAAATATAAATAAAATATAGATAGCACTAAAATATATTAAAACTCTTTTAGAATTTGACATCGTCTTATTGAAAAAGTTTCAAACCATTTTGGGCACGATATCAAGTAGTAATAGAATTAATACAGCTGCCTTCACAGAATATTGTTTTCAAACAGCAAAATTGTATGTAAATAAATACAACTGGTATAATATGCCACCTTCGATGCATGTTATTTTGATTCACGGACATGCGATTATTGACAACTTTGCGTTACCAATTGGAATGATGTCAGAGGAGGCACAAGAAAGCAACCACAAACTTGTAAAACGCTTCACAGATAGATCTTCAAGGAAAACTTCTCGGTATATAATTCAAATCATATATAATTTTAAGTATTCTACAGCTTTTTTAGAAAAGTATTAAAGTAAATTTTTATTGTTTCTTTTGCATTAGGGTAAATATAAACACAGACATGTTCAAAAGGTTACTCCTTAATTCAGATCCTTTTATAACGTTGTCAAGGCCAACATCTCATAAAAAACACAAATGCTTATCTGAAGATATGGAAAATTTAATTATTACACCATCACATACTCAAGATACGGATTCTGGTTCTCATGAATCAGAAGATGAATTAAGATATGAATCAGAAGATGAGTCAGAATATGAATCAGAGGATGAATCCGAAAGTTGACCAGAAGGTAGATAAAAAATAGATCCTAAGAATTAATAAGATACAATATAGGTTACTGTTACCTACAGAACATCATGTACCATATTATTTTCGTTAATGATTGTAGTTAAAATTTAAAACTTAATTTTATTATATGGATGTTATACTTGTACAATTTTGAAATGTCCTTCATTCATTAATAATTTCCTAACCAATAATATATCATATATTGCATTAGATCTAGCCTAAGATCATATATAGGAACATTTATCTTCAACAGCGAATTTATAAAGCAATTCACACAAGATCCTATGTAAGATCTGGTTACCATCGCAGAAAAAAAGTTTTTTTTTCAATATTTTACTCAAGATCTTATGTAAGATCTTATGTCAGTTTGTGATTCAAAATAATTGATAAAATCTTGGATATAATCTTAAGCAATATCTGCTTTAAGGTCTTGAGTAAGTCCTTACGTAAAATGTTAAGAACATATAACATAAGATTATTCGGTAGTGTATAAATCTTAGAACGTCGCAAAAGTTTAATTACGAAAAAATGTTTACTTATTCAAAGTGTTTAAACTCTGAAATATTAAGAAAGTAAACAATGTTTGATAAATATATATATAACAATGTTTGATAAATAAATATATATATATATATATATATATATATATATATATGGGTGGTTCTCTGTAAAATCGAAGATATTAAAATTTTTATTTTTGTCTAAACTGTATATACATGTTCTATATGTTGTACCTGACTCCCAAAAAAATTTTAGCGCGATCCCTTCATTTGGCTTCGGGTGCTGGCTGGTTAAAGTTTAGGTTTCAAGCAATTTTCGCATTTTTTTAACCTATTTTCAATGATTTGTAGCTCATAAAGGATGCATTTTTAACTAAAATTATCCGGATACTGTATTGAGGTTGTCGGAGTCCGGATCAAACATTTAGGTTTTCATATTTTAAGGTTTAAAATGAAAGGAAGGTAGCCTCAACACACACACACACACACACACACACATATAAATATATACCCTTAAATCCATATATATATATGGATTTAAGGGTACTTTTATTAAAAAATTCAGAAAAATTTACAACAAAAAAGTATATTTATGTTTATAGTGAAAAATGCTTCCCTAAAGAGCTATGAATTAATTAATTAGTGCTGAAAACCCAATTATTGCCAAAATTGACATCTTTGGCTCCCTACCATTTTGGTAAAAAGTAATTTAAAAATCTGAAAAAATTCAGGTGCACTGGAAACTGTTTCTGGAACATATTTACCGTAGGTTGAAGAAGCAACAAATTTTTTATCTTTGATTTGACCATGAACGACCTATATATACATACATATATATTTTTGTTATATATAGTATATAAGTGCACGCTAGTAAATACTGTGCCCACATCTCATTTATTATGGTTAAAAATGTAAAATAGAACGATCTAACTTATTTTCGGTAAAATCGAAAAAGGACATTCTAAAAATGAGGTCAGGTTTTGAGGTGGGACAAAAAATATAGACGTCCGCGGGTTTCGGGGGAAACGGATTCGAAAACTAGGCATTCTGACGAAGATTTTCCTACCCTTGAATTTTTTTTTTCAAGCATTTCTTCGAGTGAAGACAGCCCGTGATCACTTTTTTGATTTTCTGGCCCACTGTGCGCCGCCTAGCGGAGCACCACGACGTGGCGACCGCGAGGGGAGGTTGGAAGTTTAGTCACTTTCGTGAATCAGTCACGGCTTGGCCGCCGATGCGAACAGACCTAGTCATCTTGTACATAGTTAAATATAATCTAGTCACAATCAGCACTCAGTATTGTCTTTATTCCTTGTACCTTGTCTCTTCGTCCTTGCCTACCTTATCTCCTATTAGGGAGCGTAGAAAAAGAGATCCCACCATCCATCCCAATCTCTACCGTCTGTCGGCTGTGGCGCGTGCAGTGGCGGTATGGGCGTCCGAGAACGCGCTTCGCCTCAATGTCGGGAAGACTAAAGCTATTATTTTTGGGTCGGACAGTAATATTAACAAGGTGCAAAGTCTAAAGCTGCCTGGCATTGAGATCGAGGATGGCGTCTTCGTGCCCTTTGCCGACACTGTAACCAACCTTAGTGTTGTAATGGATTCGAAGATGACATGGAAACCGCAGGTGGATGCGATTAGCCGAAAGGTTAATAGAGTCCTTTATGGACTTAGATCCTTTAGATCCTGCACCACCGAGGAACTGCGTAAGCAGCTGGCGGGCGCTCTTGCCACCCCGCACTTGGATTACTGCTCTCTTGTCTACCTTGACGTATCAGGTCATCAAAGCACACGACTTCAACGATTGCAGAACTCATGTGTGAGATACATATGTGGTGCTAGAAGGGACGAGCACATCTCCCCCTATAGGAGGAAGATAGGCTGGGTTTCAGTGAAGGCAAGAAGGGAGTTATTTGCGGCGGTGATGCTTTATAAAGCAATTGTAATGGGACAGCCGCCGTATCTTGCTACTTTTTTTGATAGGAACCAGTCTAGAACCTCAGCTAGGGATCCGCAAGAACTAGTGGTGCCTAGCGCGCGTACCGATGCGGGGCTATATTCCTTTAAAGCCCAGGGCGCGCGCCTCTGAAATTCTCTCCCGAGCGACGTGAGAGATCTCCCGTCGCTTCAATCTTTTAAGGCTGTGATGCGGAGGCGCATATACGTACGCGAGATTGAGTGTACTGTCGATCAGAACACTGATTCTGCGACTGTTTCGTGACTCCGTTAGATATTGTACCGTCCAAATATTTATTCTATTTATTTATTATATTATTAATGTATTTTAACATCTATGACCAAAGGTTTTTATTTAAGTGACGTGATAGAGTAGTAAATAAGAAGAAAAAATGTACATAATGCGTAATACGAATCTGTGATAAATTAATGACAATATGTGATACATATGTATTTGTGACTTGTGCAAAATAAAGGCTAATGTATCTATCTATCTATCTAAAGTGGTGACCCCGACTTCGAATATTCGCAATCCGCGAGTCATCGCGTGGCACCATTTTCGACGCCGCGCCATTTCGCGAAGCCTCGACCGCGAGCTCGCTCTCTTCAGAGCTCACCTCGGCTTTCACTCCCGGCGGCCAGCAGCCTTTCGCTCACTTCGAGCTTTTAGCTCTCATCTCGGTCTTTACACTGAAAAACACACGTCTTTTCGCGCGGCCCTTTTCAGCCGCGCGATGACGCGTTTTATTCTTTCGGACATCACGTCTCGCGCAGGCCCCTTTACAGCCGCACGACGACGCTTTTATCACTTTGACGATTACACGTCGCGGGTCGGCCATTTTCAGCCCGCGCCGACGCTTTTAATCACGCTGCGGCCCACGCACAGCCGCAGAGGACGATTCTCACCGGTTCATTACAGCTGGTGAGGCACACAAAACACCGCAACATCGGTCACGAGACCAGCGAGCAGTGGAGCCAACAACAGCGGCATCAACGATATCAGCGAGCATCGACGCATGGACAACGGACGCTGCGCCAGTCAGCACCATCGCGCAGTCGCCGCGCCAGCCAGCGTCATCGCGCGGACGCCAGACTCCGCGTTAGCCATCAGTAACCCACGGACACCGGGCGCCGCGTCAACCAGCAACAGCAGTGCGACGTGGTGCGTCGCAGCCACATCGAAAATCTCGTTTCGGCACGGCAGATTCCCTGCAGGAAAAATGGCGCGCGGACGGTCGACAACGGGCCATGCGGCTTTGTTGTCAGAGCCGTCGCGCGTCCCGAGAATTCCCGGGCCTGGTGAGCCGCGGCACCGAAACGAACGACGTAGCGAGAGCGAGGCTCAGCCAATCGGGAGTGATAGTACGGCCCGGACCGCCAATCAGAGCGCGGCTTCGCTGCGGCCTGAGGAGTAGGGGAGGTAGCGAGCGCAACTGGCGCGCGCCGGGCCGGCAGTATCTCGTGAGCCCTCGTTGAGCATAGAACAGTGTGAGTGCGTTAGAGAGTGGATTTGCGGAGTGTTACGGCTTCCCCGCGGCGAGAATTCGACCAGGCTGACGCGGTAACAGAGTTGGCGGGAGGACCGCCACAACTCAAGTCCGGCAGCTGAGAGGAGAGAGACGGCAAGAGGACGACAAAGGAGGAAGGACGTTGACGAGTCGCAGAGGCCAACCTTCCACGGGAGAACAGGAGAAAGGACACCGGTCGCGGGGAGCCAGCTTGCCTGGGAGGCCAGCGAGGTTCTCGGCGTCGTGGAGGAGCCATTCACCAGCAGCGACGACGCGGTACGTGAGAGTTGGCATAGAGAGCGGAAAGAGAGATAGAACGCGGCTTCGTGAGTGCTTGCATGAGAGAGAGAGAGAGAGAGAGAGAGAGCGAGAG
>JAZHPH010000840.1:0-20118 GCA_037356405.1 Nasonia oneida | reverse complement strand
ACTTTGAAATTTTGTCATATACCATTACGCAAGTTTTAATGCCAAGTTTCTCCTTAAATTTTTTGAACACTTTTGCGGGTCTCAGACCCGTAATAATGCATTTTTGGACTCTTTTTTGAGGTTATGGACGAAAGGTGGCCCCAGAGGCCAAAACTAAGGGTGGATTCGTCTTCAGCGGGAAAAAATACATGCGAATAAGTTTTGTTATTAATTTTTTCTCTGTCCCTGTAAGTTTTAAGGCCATATAACTGCTATTCCGTAGTCATATTCGTGTACTGTCGGAGCTGCACCGGTCCACCATTTTGAATTTCGCAAAAAGGACACTCAGTAATGGAAACTAGATACAATAAGCTAAATATTAAGCCCGGGCAGGAATCATTTCGAGCCTCTGATTTTTGGACAGAGGGGGTGGTCGGTTTCAAAACGAATGACCCATATATATATATATGCGTGCGTGTGTGCGTGTGTGTATGTGTATGTATATCTATATATATACACACATATATGCGTGTGCGTGCGTGCATTTAGTTTTTTCTTATTTGTCCGACAAATTTTCAAATAATCATTCATTATTTGTCGTGCACTTTAGTTTAAGTCATACGTTTATTTTAATACATTTTACGATTATCCCTTATGTTTCTGAGATCAATTACGTCACATTCACATAGTTTGGGCTATTTGTCCTAAAATTACGGTGAAATACGGATCTGTCGGACGTCTAGCATCGGCCTTTTTTGAAACCGTTATAACTCGAAAAGTAAATGTCGAATCTTTCTAAAAAATTACATGATTATTGAAGGTAATTATAACTATATATCACTTTAATTTTAAGTCATTTTATGGAGCAGATCTGGAGAAAAACATCCAAAAATCTTTTTTCTATATTCTTTTCACCCTGTATACTCTATATAACTGAAAACTGCATCGCTTCGATCTCAGCTTCTATTTAATGGATTTTAATCTATACCTAGGCTCGTTTTTTTCTGTTTTTCTGTTTTACCAATTCGTTAAAAACAAGATTTTCAGTTACGCATGTGTGTTTTTTCATGGCGATTTTTCGATCACTATTTTATTATTCATTTGAACCCTTTTTAGATTATATTGTATGCACTTTGATGTCCATAGATTCTATCAGAATCTGAAATTTGTTAGTCTTCGGGGCAAAAACGCGAAATCCGTTAGTTTTGGTGGCGAAAATGTGAAATCTCATATTCTTCGCGGCAACTATTGAAATTTAATCGTGGCAAAGACGTGAAATCTCATGGTTTTCGTGGCTGGAAATGAAATCTTGCAGTTAAAATTACAAATGCAATATTCCACCATGGTAATAATATCAATTCAGGACATTATACGAACATGTTACGGAAAAATAATAAATGGATAAGGGTCGACGACTTAAATGTAATAAAACAAAATTGGGCTAAGTACAGAAAAGATGCTTATCTTATTTTATTAGAAGAAATATAATTCATTAAATAATATGTATCTATCAACAATTGAGAAATGATTCTAAATAAACAAAGAAAAAGTGGATTAGGCCCTTTTGCATAATATTGTCCATTATATTACGCTTTTTTTTGTTCTATTACACTAAAAATATGCTATTAAATTGATATAAATCAAGTGGAAAGTATCACTTTTTCACACTATTGGTTAATTAATTTAGAAAATATTATGCGATTGGGGATACCACTTTAAACAAAATTTATATCATTCATTTTAACAGTTTTATATGTAAATCTCATTAAATGATGAGATATAAAACATTGTTTTAAGGAAATGTAAAAGAAAATTGAAAATAGATTCAGTTTAGTTAATAGAAAAATGTTGAAGAATGTTAGAAAAACGATATCATCAAAATGTAATTATTACAACGATTACGTAAAATATATTTTATTAAAGTGTGTAAGAAAATGAAACAGAATGGCAGAGATAATATATCAACTAATAAAACAAACACCCTGGTTACAAATATATAAGATAGTAAGTAGAGTGTCAGGTGAAAAAGAGAGGTTGATGACTCTTGGAGATCAGTTTAACAATTATAGCTATGCGAAAGAAAGAGAGAGAGAATTATAATTGATTGTGTTTATGCAATTTATTAGAAATAATTTTATCTATCAAACGAAAAAGTTCAAAAACTTTATAGAAATATATATGAAGTAAAATAATTTTGATATTAAAGCAATACATAATGTTGAAGGAAGCTACGTGCCGAAGAATTGGCAGCGTTTTTTTTTTGTTGTAGCGTCTCTTCATTCTTGCAGGTAGTCGCTTGTTATTGATACTTCTCATAGGATCTCTCACTCTCTCTCTCTCTCTCTCTCGCTCTCTCTCTCTCTCTCTCTCTCTCTCTCTCTCTCTCTCTCTCTCTCTCTCTCTCTACCCGCCGACTCGTAGTTTCAATATCCTTATTTCTCTTTCCTTTAAGTTTCTGTTTCTGCATCACAACTCTTGACGATTGTGTGCAATGATATTGTCCTTGCAGCAGTAGGTGGACTACGCGGAGTAGCGTAAACCCGCTTCCCTTGTCCGGGTCCATTGAATTCACATCTTATGCGTATTGCGAAAAATATAGTAATACACACTACTGCTCCTACTACGGCTACGACTACGGTCAATGCCGTGTATACTAGCGCTTGCGGCCCTTGACCTGCGTTGCGCCCCATGGCATTTACCTACCCGGCAGTCTTCTCAGCCCATATAGTGCTCGCCGCCGACAATCGCACGTTCGGCACAAAATACTCATTACTCTCTTCGCCTTGGTCTGCACCTCCGTAATAAGTATCTTGTTCAATTTTTAATTAGCACGTTTCAGGTATCTTGAGTTCTCCTGTTCCCTGTAGCATCAGCTCAGATTCTTCTTCTTTGCACTTCGCAGTATTATTTATCCGCCTAAAGGGCGAGTAAATCCATTTTGCTGGATTTGTTGTTTTAATAAGGTAATGATTAGGTCCAGTCATCAGCTTCCTTTTGCACAGACTGTGTGCTTGATATGATTCCGGATTCATTTTGAGATTGCTTTCACAATCTGGATTTCGGGTAGTTTTTTCGGTAGCTTTGCATATTCTGGTGTAACTGATCTTTAAGCATTTGTTTCGCTGTTCTTCATTCAAGAATAAGTGCTCGTTATTTTTGTCATTGATCGTCATATACCTGGCTGCGGATACTATTGTCATTGCTATATTGAAAGGGAGCTCTTCAGTGTCGAATACGGGTATTGGCACTAGTTCGTAGGTCCGGTACGTCACTCCCGTGACAAGTGGCAGTGATAATTGCATTATTAGTTGCCCTTGCAGTATGGACATCTGCATAGGCTCATACTCCGCTAGCGTTGTTTGATTTACTGATTCAATGGGCGTGGCGAAATCTCTTCCTTTGTATTTCTTTAGCAGCGTTAATGCGTTTCGGAGTGTGCGCGTGCCTAGCGCATATTGTTTAGTTTGCATTAGGTAAATAACTTTCTGAGCAATTTCTAAATTGTTATTAACTATGTGTGTAGTTTCTTTTATGCTCGGTGGTGCAATCGTTCCTGTTTCTTCTCCCTCGTCATCATCAAGCTTGAGTTTTATCTTGAGTTCGTTGATTCGCTCTTTCAGCCATTTTCTATCGTCGTGCACATCCTTTTCCACTACGACTTTGTAGTAAGAAAATTGATACAGTTTGTTTAGATTTCCCCTCCTTAAATCTTCTAAGAGAATTAAATTATTTATGTCTTCATGCTCGAGTTCTTCGATTACTCTTCCTCCGTGTTTGCGTGTCCCAATGTCATAAGGAGCCCTGAGTGTTTTAAACTTCTCTGTTTGTTTGTGTAGCTGCGATATTTTATCTTGTCAGGTGTACATTTGATTCAGTAGTATCGAGTCGTTGGCATTTTTATATTCTTCCGTATATTTGCATAAGTATGATACTTACGATTAAAATGAGTGCCGCAAACGTATTCTTCATCTGCAAGAATTTAGTTAATTGAATTGCAATAATATATATATATATATATATATATATATATATATATATATATATATATATGGTGATTCTCTGTGAGATCAGCCGGCCAAAATTTTTTTCTTCTGCAACCCGCAGTAAATATGTTCTAAAAAGTGTTTCCAATGCCCCTGAATTTTTTCAGATTTTTAAATTACTTTATTCCAAAATGGCATGGTCCCAAAGATGTCAATTTTGGAAATTTTTGGGTTTTTAGCATGATTTAATTAATTTATAGCTCCTCAGGGAAGCATTTTTTAGATATAACATATATAGATACTTTTTTTGTAAAATTTTCTTAAATTTTCATTAAAAATACTTTCAAAGTCATATATATATATATATATATATATATATATATATATATATATATATATATATATATATATATGTTATACGTACCCTATAAACCATTTAAACCTTAAAATCAGGATTTGAGAGGGTTCGATCATCCGGATCCTATGCTAAAAATCAATTTAGCAGTCTATAATGCTAAAATAAGATTTAAATACCACTATATGCCTAACATGCGACGTTGCATACGTCGCAGCCGCGTCGATACGAGGAATCTCGTTCGATGCGGCCAAGCCCTGAGTGCGCGGAATAAACAAGCAAGTCGACGTGTTGTTGTCGGCGCCGGCCTGTCCTCAAATTTGGGGAATGGGCTAGCTAACCGTCATCGTCGGCGCGAGAGTGAGCATCGTTAGCGCGAGAGCGAGCCTCGTCGGCGCGCGCGCTGATAGAACCTCCGCATGTCGCGAGCCAATCAGCGAGCGCCGATGCGCGGCTCGCTATCCGCGCGGACTGGCAGCCAATCGGAAGCCAGCAAGAAGCGCGGGCCCGACGAGCACGAGAGGAGAGTGAGCGCGAGAACGAGCGGGAAATCCGAGAGTTCTCTCCCGACTGTCGACGGAGCACGTCGACGTTTGTGAGAGTTTCGTGCGTTCTCCTCTGCTTGTCGACCGAGGTCGACGACTAGAGGAGATTGGGAGAGTCTCTTAAGAGTGTGCGAGAGTGTGTTTCAGGTGCAGCGCGTTGGCACTACGAAGTGTGTATGTGAGAGAGACAGAGAGCGAATACGGAAGACGAGTGTCGGTGTGCAGTGTGGGAGCACACCTAGACGTCTTCTGTGCGAGGCGTCTAGCCAGCGCACGCGATAGAGAGAGAGAGAGAGAGAGGGAGAGAGAGAGAAAGAGCAGTGCGAGGAGACGCGCGTGTGTGTGAGATAGCGTGAGCGAGAAAACCCTAGCTGCACGGCAGCAGCAGGTTGGGCTTGCCACAAGCGATAGGCATAGCCCGCGCGCGCATCAGAGAGAGAGAGAGAGAGAGAGAGAGAGAGAGAGAGATCACACTGGCCGCGCGCCGACCGACGGGAACCGAGTCGAGCGCGTACGTGTGACGCGAGAGAGAGAGAGAGAGCCGTCAACAGACTGGAGCTGGGCCTGAGGCCTGCCGTCTGCTGCACGAGTGCGGCTCGTGTGTGAGCGCGCCAACATAAACCCTGTGTGGCTACATTGTGCGCGGGAGGCATCATCACGCACAGCGTCGCAAACAACAATATGTTTATATGCAACGCCCACCACCAATAGATTTATAGAGTTAGTTTGCATAAAAAGAAAGACAAATATTTTCTCACTCTTGTACAAAATTAAACGTGCAACTTCTAGAATCTCAAAATGATTGAAATTTTTGTAACTCAGATCTCGACGATAAGCATATATGCACCATCACCTCACATAATAATGCATAACTAATAAAGGTTTAGATAACATTATATCTTGTTTCTTAAGTAAATTTTCTCTGGCCAAATATAAGAATAAAAATCATATAATTAATAATGGTATTGTAAGAGCTTTAAAAATTATTAGGTTATTTTTGAAAGTATATATAATTTATTTACTCTGTTCTGTAACATAAGTATGTATCTTAGTAATGCAAGAGGTCAACATTTTATGATTTCTTTGCTAATTATCCAGTGCAAGCAATGAATTGTCAATTATATATTATCGCAACACTGCATTTTAATAAGTTATTAAAAAGATGCATATTTCTAGTAAGGAATACCCATGCAATATCAACTTTTTATTGCAAAAATGTCTTTCTTTTTATGCAAACTAACTCTATAAATCTATTGGTGGTGAGCGTTGCACATAAACATATTGTTTTTAGGCATATAGTGGAATTTAAATCTTATTTTAGCATTATAGACTGCTAAATTGATTTTTAGCATAGAGTCTTATGCTTGTGATATTACGGCACTTGTACAAGTACTTTGGGACTAAAAAAAGGTATCTCCAGGAATTTTTTGGTCAGGATCCGGATGATCGAACCCTCTCAAATCCTGATTTTAAGGTTTAAATGGCTTATAGGGTACGTATAACATATATATATATATATATATATATATAGAGAGAGAGAGAGACATCATCCTTCTTATATATAAGAGCATATCCTGAATCCGGAGTGCCTCGTGTATTTCACTCCATCTGGCCGAATTGGATGCATTTTTGACATCCAATGTAACTATAGCGCAATACTTCTTTTTCTCCCTTCCATCTTTTCCCCTCTATCGCTGTTTGTGCAGTGTCAATCACTAGACTAACTGCGTCCAGGGTTGAACGCTTCTTTCGGAAGCCATATTGGTGTTCCACTTATCCACCTTTTCCTTCTACAAAATGATCCATTCTGACGCAGATAATGCGTTCCAGGATCTTGCCTAGGGTATCCAGCATGCAGAGCGGTCTGTATGATGAGAACTCCTGGGGTGGTTTCTTTCCCTTTGGCAGAAACACTAGTCGCTGTTTCTTCCAGATTGTGGGGAATGTTCCCTCTTCTAGACATGTATTAGACAAGTCAACGAAGACCTCTGGATAAGCGTGAATAGCATGCTTTAATGCAATCTTTGGAATGTCATCCGGCCCTGGAGCCTTGTTGTTTCCTACCCCTCTGCAGGCGGCTAACAATTCCTCAATTGTGATCGGTGGAATAGCCTCTTCATTCACACTTCTTTCGATTGCACTTGGTTCTTCCAGTTGACTGTGAAACAGTGTGGTCAATAACCGGTGCAATAGTTCCGGTCTTTATTACCACAATCTTCTTTATTACTATTTTATACGGTCAACCCCAAGGGTCTTGTTCGACCTCGTCATGTAATTCCTTAAGGCACCGTCGTTTGTTTTCGCGAATTTTTTTTAAGACTCCTTTTAGCATCCTTCATTTCTTGTCTGCGGGCATCCACTATTTCCTTGCCTATACCAGGTGAATAGTGTTTCTCCCTTGCCCGTTGTTCTCGCCTTTGGTTCAGTGGTACACGCTACGTGCACTCGCAATCCCCTTGACTCACCAGTACACTGGTGGTCGTCTACTGTATGCCACTTTTCAAGGCATAGCAGCGTCACATGTTTGGGTGATGTTTACCGTCACCTGCTCCGCCTTGATGTTCGCTGTTCCATACAGTTACATTCCTTCTAGTGCTAACAGGAACATCTCCTTATCATAATCCTTCGTTTTTCAACTAACTCTATTGGTCGTTGTACTCGCGCTGGGTCCCTGTTTTGATATTTCTACCTCCATTATTATGGCCTGGTGATCATTATGTGTGTAGTGCTCACTTACTGTCCATGAAGCAACTGAGCCAATAATGCTGCTGCTAACAAACCTCAGGTCGACAATAGACCCTGTGTCTCCTTTTCTAAATGTGTGGGTGCATTCTTAGTTAACTAGAACCAAATCCAGGAAAGCGTTTGCTTCTAGGAGTATTCGACCTCTGTGGTTAGTCCTTATCCTGCCCCACTTCACAGCCCACGCATTGAAGTCGCCTGCAATCAGTACCGGTTTCTTTTCTACTGCGTCTTGTATGAGCCGATCTAGCAGTTGTTCGAACTGCTCGATTGGAGCGTTAGGTGAAGCGTAGCACCTGTAAACAGTGACACCTGTTATCTCAGCCCATATAAATCCTTCTTCACGGGTCTCCGTTTTACTGCAGAAAGTAACTTTCCACATGCATGGAGCGCTGCTTTACCCGTAGTGTCTATTTCCCACGATGGTTCGTCTAGATCCTTATATTGTTTGCACACAATAGCTACGTCTACCTCTAATTGCACTATCTTCATTTTCGTTGATTTTTTAGTTCTCTTAATGTGGCTTGATAGGCTGGGCATGTAGAGCTACCAGCTGCATGGTCACTTTTTGATTCTCCATCATTTTCCCGGAAGTGAATGCAACTCAGCTCGTTCGTGCAACTTTTTGCTGTATGTCCTTCCGTTTCGCACTTAAAACAGCATTTACTTCTGTCGTGCGTCTCTGTACACTTTTTTGCGATGTGGCCAAAACCCAGGCACTTATAGCATCTAGGTGGTCGCATCTCTTGACTAATCTCCCTGATTCTGCAATTAACCCAACCTACTTTAAGCTTTCCATTTGCGATCGCCTATTAGGCAATCTTGACAGGCAGCTGTACGACGGCTGTCTGCGTATCTCCATAGGTTTTCCGGAGGGTCATTAAGGACGTCTCTTCTACTACTTCCTTCTCGTTTAAAAACTCTCTATTTAGGACTTCTAGAATATCCTGTTTAGAGGTAAGCATGTCAAGGTCTTTTATTTCAAAGATCACTTTATGCTGAAGCCTCTTAATTGTGGCGTCTTTTACCAGCACCGCTTTACTCGCTTCTTGAAGTTCCTGCGTTTTCACGTCTATGACGCATTGTTGCTCTAAAAGAAGATATCCGGCCACCGTTTTGTGTATCTTCTTTACGCTGTTACCAAGCACTGTCAGATTGGGATCTGCTTTTATTTTCCTTAAAATATCAGTATACGAATTCCCCCTAGCAGCTTTTATAACAAGTGCATCAGGCCTGGTGGGTCTCTCTCGTGGTTTTCTAGTGCCATTTTTGTTCTTGGCACAAATGCCTTTGTGTAATTATTTTTCTTTTCTTCTCTTTCTTTTTCTCCTTTCTGCCAGGGTGGATCTGCTTTTTCTTCCAAAGACACTTGTGATTGGCTTATTAAAGTGACTACCACAGAGGCTACTTCCTTATCTTTCTTCGTATTTTATCGTAGTTTTTTTGTCGGTCTTTTCTACCTGGCTTGGTAAGATTACCTTACGCTTATTTAGCGTTCTTGACGTTACCGCGTTTGATGATTCTATCGTCTGTGATACCTTGTCCTCTTTTTGAATATGCTGCTGGTTCGGTAATATTTCCACTTTAGTTAGCATCAATCCAAGGCTCTCCTTGCTCTTTTTCAGCACCACTTGTCCTCTTTCAAGACGCTTAACCTAGATCATAATCGCTAATAGATTGCTTTTAACAAACTTATGAATGCTGGATGCGTTTGACACAACATTATTATCAGAGTCCAGCCTGTCTCGGATCTTGTCCTATATGCTTTCTCGTTCTCGCTTAGCATCCTGGATTTTATTCCAGATCTTGAGAGCTTCATTTCCTGCTTTTTCTTCTTGCTTAGTTAAATTATCCATGCTCGATAATCGTCTTTATTTCGGTATGTGTCTGACCACCCTCGATCCCCCTCCCCCCGTCTATGGAGTCAGCTGACATGGCTCCAACACATGACTGTATGCGGTGCCAGACTGGCAACGTCATACTATATAGCACGCGATACTGCTCTAGCCCATCTCTACCCTCTTGAACCTCCAACCCCGAACAAAGTTCTTGGCTCTCTGGAAAGTTTCTGGCAAACATGAAGCAATATCACGTACTCGCCTCAGCCGATTGACTGCAGCCGATTGACGTCAGCGGGAGCCAAAGGTGGTTCAGGTCACTTTATCTCGAAACCTCAGATTGCCTCCCCACCCAGGATCTTTTGGCAGCTTACGATTCGCACCGCACGGCAAACGCGGCGGCCTGATTTGGTCCACGGAGCATGTGTTATTTCTACTCTACCTTCTATATACCCCAGCGAGCTTTCCCCTATCCGTCACCTGAGGGACGCGCTACATACAGTAGTCAGGCTTCTTCGCGTGGTGTGTGCGTGTTTGTGTGTGTGTGTCTGTGTGTGTGAGTTTTTTTATGTGGCGTAGGCAGAGCAAGCTCTGCACAAGTGGTCCTCCGACACCAGATCCCCACAGGTACTATCGTTAAACAATACTTCTGTGGGGCCCGTTAACTAGCCTTTTTGGCTTCTCCTTAGAAGTTTGACATTTTCATACATCTTCCATCCACCAAGGTCATTCAGGGTCACCAAGGTGTTCATTCAGAAGGAGTCAAGAGACTTACGGGATCGCAGTGCGCGTAGTGGCACAAGCTCCAGTGTGCGGGCTCGATGGCTGGTGGCGAGGAGGCGTCCTTCCTAGCCAGGCTGCACGGCTTCTAGGTCTGGATGCGGGTGCTGCGAGATCTTGCGTTCACGATCGATGAGGATGGTCTTGGCCTCGTGGTGTCTCGTGCTCTCTCCTCGACGTAGCTTTCGCCCGTGTTGAATCTCTCGGTTGCGCGCACGTGTCCGAACGGTTTGCTATTCCGAATTTATCTGACTTCGCGCGCGGCCTCTTGCGCATGCCTCTCCACATGACTTGGTAACACCGCGCTCGGCTGCCGAGCCATCATCGCGCGACCAAACGAGCGCGCGCGATACGAATACGCGGCCGCTCGTTACACTGAATACTGTGGTGCGCAAATATATTCGAAATTTTTTAAAGATATTTATATTTAAACTTTATATTTATATTTATATTTTATTTATATTTATATTTAATTATAAATATATTTAAACTTTTTTAACTGTTGGCTTTTTATAAAATAATAGGCGAAACGGTGAGCACTTCAAACTGCAGAATCGTTACTTTTGATTTTGAACTTGGTCCGCCGAGGGGAAAACGTGAAGGAAATTGTGGATGCGGAGAGTCTCGTGGTTTAATAATTGAGACACAGTTTTCACTAACAGTAGTCCGTTATGTTGAACTACTGGTTCCAAACTTCTAATATAATTATCAATCTAATTAATGTTGATGTGAGTGTGCAAATTTAGTTGTAATTTTAAAAAGCCGGTTAAACGTGGCAAATTGAAAACCAAGCGTGCAACGGTTGCTCCAAACACGCCGAATGGCGGCGAGGCAGCGGGCCCACCGGGCCGCGGAACTTCGCGAAGCCACCTTGGCGCTGAAGCAACACACGGTCTGCCATTTTGACGCCACGGAACTTTACGAAGTCACCTTGGCGCTGAAGCTACACACAAACGGGTCTCTAACTTCCCAGAGCTGCTCGCAGGCATAGCGCTAGAAGACCGACTTCAACGAACCTGGCTCCAATTCTTTACCAAGTATTCTCTCGCAAGTAGTTACATTGCTCACATACAGGAGCTTGTACTAACGATTAGCTGGCGCTACGTCCTAACGGGCGAGAACCCCGCCGACATCGCCACCAGGGGCACCGATGTCCAAGGCCTCAACCAGTTCAGCTTGTGGTGGGAAGGACCAGGATGGCTTCAACGTGAAGAGGTTAGGTGGCCCGCGCAGCAACCGCCCGGTACCTCACCCGCGCCCGTCAAGCAGGTCAACCTGCAGTGTAATGCCGCCCAGATCACTCTGGCCGATCACCATCCCGCCTCCAAATTCTCGAATCTCAACAGGCTCCTGGGGGCCATGACGCGCTGCCTATGCCTCGTACGCAGCCGCACCGACTCGCGGACGCCAGTCATCCTCGCCCCAGTGACCGCCACCGATCTAGACACGGCGAACCACACTTATGCCAAACTTAGCTAATGACAGGACTACGGGCTCGAGATTAGACAGCTTCAGCTCAGGCGACCAATCAGCAAAGACAGCGCGCTGAGCACGTTCTCCCCGTTCCTCGACGAATCCGGACTACTTCGCGTGGAAGGCCGACTCTGCAACTCTCTTCTGCTGGCAAACGAGATGCACCCTTTGGGAGAGGGAAGACGTACTCTCTTGGTCGTGTGTTATTTTGTTGTTTGTGCTCGGAACTGCATCGGTTCGTGATTCGTGCTCCGCGTTGTCGGAGTTCTGGTGGCTTAAGGAATCGACTCAGATATTAATTTCAGTGGTAGCGGAAGGATTATCGGAGTTATTTATGCTTTACTGCATCACAAAATTCTAAACTCACTTTTGCTCTGGCAAATTTTCTGCAATCTCATCGAGCGGATATTCCTGTCGAGCGATACCTGATGGATATGTCAGCAACTACCGGGCAACCGTGATTGCCGATTCACCGACTATGGCAGACCATGCGGATCTAGCCGAGGTGGGCACAGAATCGAACACCTGCACTGCTGAAGAGCAACTAACAGCTTCGGAGGCTTCTAAGAAAAGAGTCTCAAAAAAATGTAGAAAGCGATAGCGAACAGGTAGAAAGCGATTCAGATCCTGCATATTCGAGACCCTACCTGAACATAGAATTCGGCTACTGAGTCTGAGAAAATTGACCATTAAATGGGTGGCGTGCCGTATTAACGATCACGTCCCTTTATTGCAATGCTTCCACTGTCATGGCTTCGGACACGTTGCGAACAAGTGTGCAGCATATAAAACTATTTGCGGAAAATGTACCGGTGAGCACCTTACGAAAGACTGCGACCCCTCCAACAAATTGAAATGTGTCAACTGCGTGGCGGCCAAATTTACAAGTGTTGCCCTTTATTACGTAAAAAGCTCGACAGGCAAATTAGTTTTACCATATATGGAACTTAGCGCTACTCAATCTTCGCCACGCAATTTCACTTTTTGGCACATGAACGCGCAGTCTCTACGCAGGCATCATCACGACGTGGAATCACTTGTCGCTGCCTCCTCGCCTCTAGTCATGGGCATCAGGATGTGCCGGACATTCTTCACCACAACAGACCTACCGTACACACTTACCCTGATAACTACTTCTACTTCGATCACGTCCTGGAAGCTTTCAGCAGAGCTCGCTCGAATGCGCTGGGGCCGGATGCTCTGCCACTGCGATTCTTAAAGGAATGTTTGATGCACATCATACCGGTACTGCAAAATATTTTCGATGCATCTTTTTAGTGGTGTCCCTTCCCTAACCAGTGGAAACGCGCGACTGTTCATCCATTGCCGAAAATCGGTCGTCCTTGAAGCATCGATGACTTCCGTCCGATTAGTATTCTATGCGCTCCCTCGAAAATCCATTGTCTGTGCGAAAATTTCGCATTATCTCGAATCTCGTGATCTCCTTAATCCTTTTCAATCGAGTTTTAGAGAAGGCTACAGTACGCATACCGCTCTAATCAACATAGCCGATGACATTCGAGGCGCGGTAGACGAGGGCCATGTTACGCTGCTAATTCCAGTAGACCGATCACGCTCATTTGACCTCGTTAACATCTCTCTGTTAAGTGAAAAGCTGCGTGGCTTCCGTTTTTCGGAGTCGGCTCGTCACTGGGTCGAGTCTTTTCTTACCGGGCGATCTGAAATTGTTGCTACGTCCTCGGGCGAGTGCTCCTCTCCTCTCATGCGAAATTGCGGGGCCCCTCAGGACTCACTCCCGGACCCTCTATTATTTTCGCTGTTTATCGACGATTTACCCGACATTTGCGTGGATCGGAAATATCACCTGTACGAAGATGACTTCTGCTTTTATATAAGAGGCCATATTAAGCATGCCGCGAACCTAGTACTCCAAGCAAACGAGATTCTTGCCAATCTATCTAGCTGGTCAGCTACTAACGGTTTGCGCATCAACGCTCGCAAAACAAAAGCCATCTAGTTTGGGTCTCGTGGCTATTTGGCTTAGTTCAGCGGTTTTACGCTGCCTGATATTGCGCTGGATATTCAAGTGATTCCACCTTGCGACTCGCTAAAACTATTAGGCGTAATACTTGATAGCACGCTAACCTGGCGGGAGCATTGCACAGTTATCTGCAATAGGAGCTTGGCCGCGCTCTCCAGGCTAAGGAAATGTGGCTATTTTGTTCCTCAAAGCTCAAAAATCGCCCTCGAAAAATCATCGATTTTTCCATACTTTAAAGAAATAGTACGTTATCTCTCCCTATCCCTGCTGGCCAACGTGCTCCGATCGGGTCGTCCTTTGTACCTGCGTAAGAAGTTTAAGTGTCGTGGAATGAACGGGCGAGAAGCAAACGCGCAAGTGAATTTGACTATGAGTTGGGGCGGTTTCGTACTGACTGTTATGCTAACTCGTTCGAAATCGGAGTTGCGGATCTGTGGAATGGTTTGCCACACGAGTTGCGAGCATTGTACAATAAACCCTGTTTTAAATCTAAGCTCTTAGAGCGCTGCGGATCCTGCGATGTTCGCTTACAATAAGGATGCTGCCAGTCTTGCCTCTGTACATATTTTCGCCTCCGTTGTGCTTATCTTTTATAATTTACTTTGTCTCTTACAATTAGTTAAGAGTCTCAAAATTGACTGATGTTTTCTGTGTATTGTACTCTAGCGTGCGCTATTTTATTTTAATTTATTTTATTTTATAGTTCTTATAATTAGTTTATAGAATGTTTTATAGTTTTATAGTTTGCGATTGTTTTATCAAATTTTATATTAGTTATTATTATTTTATTTTATACTCTACTTTAATGAATTTCTGTAAAGGGCTACCATACCCTACCTTCGCTTCGATTGTTACACTTATGTAAAAATATGCTCTGATTGTGACTACAATGTGACCTTAGTCGTTTAATAAATACTATCTATCTATCTATCCTTTTGGCAAACGGATAGATGGATAGATAAGAAACTGACCATCGACTGGGCCCATCGCCGTAGCCTATACGCCGGGTTTCGGACCACGTACTCCTATGCCATCTAGCAAGCCTGGATCATCGGCACGAGGACACAAGTATGATCACACATTAAGAAGTGTGTCGTCTGCACCATCGCTAACGCCCCGTTCAAGATACTGTGCACGAAAGGCCGGGAAATACGGCCTACCAAAAAGTACGTTGCGCTGTTTGTCTGAATGACGACCAAAGCCGTGCACTTGGAGCTCGTTGGTGACCTCACCACCCCGAGCTTTCTTGGAGCCATCAACCGCTTTACCGGGCGCGTACCTTCTGCGGCCAGCTACAGGAGATCTGGAGCGACAACGGGACGACATTCTGAAGCGCCAATGCAGAACTGAACCGCCTGCTTCGCGTCACTGAGATGGACTGGGGACAAGTGGAGGGCAGCCTCGCACAGCAAAGTATCACATGGCGATTTATCCCACCATCCGCGCCTCACTTTGGTGGAATCTGGAAAGCTGGCGTAAAGTTCGCCAAGACCTACCTCCGACGCGTCGCTGGCCCACGCCAATTGACATTTAAGGAGTTCTCAACGCTGCTCGTCCGCGTCGAGCGCGCCCTCAACTGCCGGCCTCTGGTCCCCTTGTCTGGCGACTTCGACGACGTCGAAGCTCTGACTCCCAGACACTTCCTGACCAGCAGGTCTTTCGACTCAATGCCGCAGCCCTCCACAGGCGACGCGTTCCTCGACCATGCCACGCACTGGAACCTGGCCAAGGGACTGTGGGACCACTTCTGGAACCGATGGAGCCGCGAGTACTTAAACACCCTACAGCAGCGCTCCAAGTAGACCAGAACGCGACCCGATCTCAGGGTCGACGACATGGTTATCATCATCGACCCTCCTCTCGTCAGGCCTAACGGAAGGTGGCCGCTCGGCAGAATTACATAAATCCACCCAGGACAAGACGGTCTCGTCCGAGTGGCTACTCAACGAACTCAATGGCTCTTACACCCGGCGCGTGACGAAGCTGATCTAGCTTCCCGTCCACCACCGTCGCAGCCCCGATTTCAACGCGGGCTCTCTGGCCACGATCTTCTCGCCCGAACTCTGTCCCACTCGACGCTGACCACCTTACGGTGGGCACCAATCATTCCATTCACGGAACGGGGCGGGCGATATGTTGGATTTGAATATTCGTGCCCCTACCCAACTCGATCGATTACCCTTGACACCTCACTAGATGGCTCTCTCAGCCACTCGACCCCCTCCTATCCCCTCCTCTCTAACAAGGAAAGGTACCCAACCCGAACTCACCGATTTTGATGATTTTCATATATGTTGTAGAACATAAAAAAATAAGAGACACGTATTTTTTTTTATCGGCTAATTTTCACTTTTAAGGGGTAAAAACCT
Source organism: Nasonia oneida (assembly GCA_037356405.1). NCBI lineage: Eukaryota > Metazoa > Arthropoda > Insecta > Hymenoptera > Pteromalidae > Nasonia > Nasonia oneida. Next base: position 4,052 of record JAZHPH010000840.1, on the reverse strand, counting down.
CCCCTAAAGTTAACCCCCAAAAAGCGTTTTTTTAAATATCTCGGCTTAAAATTAACATTTTTCAATGAAACAAATTGGAGGTTATTTCTTACAAAAAGAGCAAGTATTTCATGGTGATTTGAAGAGTAAGGGTAGCATCCCCTATTTTTTAGGGGTTGAAAACATATATTTTTTGGCATAATTTTATAATACAAATGTTTAAACCGACTAAAAAAAATTGGAAAAAATGTTTAAACATCCTTAATAACAAAATTTAGTTGACGTCTTTCGGTGTTTTCATAAATATTATCCCTAAGGGGGTAAACCACCCCTAACACAAAATAACTGTAAATATGTAATTCAATACATAATATTTCGTAGAAAGTTTGTAGATAGAGGTTTTCGAGGTCGCTGATTACAAATCTGTTATCAGATTTTGAAAATTCAAAATGGCGGAACCAATATGGCGGACGGAAATATCGAAAAAAAATTTTATATAATAAAAAAGTTTTAAACGACTAAAAAAATTGGAAAAAATTTGTAAACATCTACAATAAACAAATTAAGTTTTTCGATTTTTTCATAGATACTACCCTTTAGGGGGTAAACCACCCCTAACACAAAATAACTATAAGTATACTTCAATCCATAATATTTTGTAGAAGGTTTGTATATAGGGGTTTTCGAGATCGCTCTTTACAAATCTGATATCAGATTTTAAAAATACAAAATGGCGAAACCAATGTGGTGGACGAAAATGTCGAAAAAAAATTTTAACTTTCAAAAAAACTTGTTTACAAATGTGTGATCTTTGTAGCCTGTACATGTGAACTAAAGAGCTTTAAACCCTAAACCCCTAAAGAACAAATAGGCTAAATGGTTGTGCTTTTTAACCAAACGACTCCAAACCCCTAAACTCCAGACAAGCCGAAGGCCTATGCTTTACCGTAGACACGAGTATAGGCATATTACCGATATTTTATTCTATCATTTTATATGTAACAAATAACGTCTCATTTTATGTTTCAATCAAAGATTATTTATTTTTCTGCTTTTATAAATTAGCATAATTTCAAAAGTAATTTCATAAATTATAAAGTATTTCATAAATTGCATAATTATATAATTTTATAAATTCAAAAAGTCCACACTTTTTTGCAAATGAAAAAACATAGGTTAATAAAATTAGTTTATCAAACTCTTTTGCGTTTTGTAATAAAATTTAATGTTGTCAAACTTGGGAGTTTTTCATTGTTACAATTATTTCGTAAGCCGAAAATTTTTTAGATGAATTCTCGAAGTAATGATTATTGTATCTATAGTAAAATATTTACAGTCTGGAATTCCATAATAATACTATTTGCTACGATTTAATGAATTTATCAAAAAATCTAAATTTAATAATAAATATTATTCTAATTATTATTATTATTTTTCATTATCATTGCTATTATCAGTATTACTGTTATTATTGCTATTGCAATTATGCTTATTCTTCTTATTATTATTATTATTATTATATTACTATGATAATTTTTGTTATTGGTAAAAATACATAAAAGAATATTAATACTCGAACTTCATTTGCAATTAAAGAACACGTTGATATTGAAAGGGAATTTTATATGCATTCATTAGTTTAATGAATGTTATCGTACATTCAATGATAATTCCACAGATAAATGTCTTTCACTCATAAAAGTTGTTGACAATATGTGCGAATCAGTATGTTCTTTTTTTAGATTGTTTTCATCGAGTGTTTACCTCAGCTGCCTGTGTTATTTTTTAGGCAGTGAGTGAGTTTTGTGGGTATTCTAGTTCGATGCCGGAAAGTACGAATGGTACGTCTTTTTGTTTGTCAGTGGTATCATACAGTTGTAGAAAATTTTCTTTAGTGATTTTATATAGATTTACATTATTCAATTTCAAAGTGAATAAAAGTTGAATAAAACCAAAAATAGAGTTTTCCGAACATCACAAAGTGGAACGAGAATTCTTCTCCAATGCATAAATTAATGATTTGATTCAATTTACATTCACTCGTTTTATTCTGGTAGAAATGTAGCAGTCGTGCCTTACATGCAAAAACACAGCTTGTATAAATTTTACCGCTTGTTTTCATTTTAGATTGAAAAATGAAAATTAATCCGTTAAACGTTCTAAACTTATTATTAGCATACTTTCAAGCGTTAAACATACCAGATAGTGTCACGAATTATCACGAAACAGAGTTGGCCGAAAAAATAAAAGAAATTTTAATAGATGCAACACATGATTTCAACGATGTAGAAATGATTACTGATGACTCTTTGGATTTTCAAGAAGAGTATAAAGACCATAATGCGGAAATAATTGAAGATGAAGCGCAACATCATTTTCCTGATCCGGATATAGCACCAACAAATCAATGTACAGCAGATAATGAAGAACTAGATTTTGAATACAAAAAAAGAGCTGTAGAATTTTGGAGAAGTAGCAAAACGAAGCAAAATTTAAGTCTCAAAACAGTGCAAAACAGATTCAAAAAAGTATCATCTATTAGTCAGCTACGTCGTTGGGCTCATTCAATTAATAAAGGTGGCACGTATAGAGAAAAAGTAGCACAAATTTGTCAGTATACCCTGGATAATTTTCGAGCAGCTCTCGAAGTGGTTCAATTATCCATGATGAAGATATAATTCGATGGGCCTTACAAGCTAAAAAAGAAATTGGTTTTGATGATATTAGATTCAAAGCTTCTAAACATTGGTTACTCAAATTTAAGCAAGCACACCGAATAGTTTCTAGGAAAATAAATAAGTTCATAACAAGAAAAACACTAGAAAGTAGTGCAGAACTTACGGCTAAAGCTGAAGCATTTATCGATGACGTTAAATCGTGTATACCAAGGATTGGACTCGAAAATTTGTATAATACAGATCAGAGCGGATTTCAGCTAGAAATGCATTCTGGAAGAACATTAGCAGTAGAAGGAGAAAAGCAAGTGCAATGTCTGGTACAGTCAATTTCAGCAACAACGCATAGTTATACTATACAGCCACTAATATCAGCTACTGGACAACTGTTGTCACCGCTATTTCTTGTTTTAAAGGAACCAAGTGGCAAGTTTGGCCCTATTGTAGAACAAAACATATTTAGACCAGAAAACGTGTACGTGGAAGCATCCAAATCTGGAAAATTAACAACAAGTAAGGGAACTAATAACAATTTTTACATTGTAATATCGTTGATCAGTTAATTAGTAAGTCGTTTAATTGCAGATCACTTCAAAATCTGGTTGGAAAAAATATTTTATCCCTATGTAGGCCATCACTCAATACTATTACTTGATTCTTGGAGTGGTTATTGTGACAAAGTTATAGAAGAAACAATGCCACAAAATAAAATTATTAACATAAAAAAAATTCCAACTGGAACCACAGGAAAAATACAATCACTTGATGTCTATGGATTCCGTATTTGGAAAAACTTTGTCCGAACATTTTCTGATAATGTAATGTTAATGGATCATGATATGAATTTACATGTGAGAAATAATATAATTAAACTTCAATCATTGGTTCACAACCAACTGTCTTCACCGAGATATATAGATTTGTTTAAATATTCCTGGTATAAAAGCGGTTACGTCAATGAAAAACCAGATAAATTTGATAATCCTATAGATTTCAGTTTTGGAAAGTCTTGTGCAACACATTGTGAAATAGAAGGGTGCACAAACATTGCAATTGTACGATGTGGTTGGTGCAAAAAAGCATTGTGCTTTAAACACTTTTATGAGGACTACCATTATTGTAAAAACATCGTAAAATAATATATTTTATGCTCAATACAAAAAATGCACTATGGCAAAAGATAAAAGATTGTAGATTATTATTATACTCTAATATTATAAACAAAAATACATTATAAGTTGAATTTACAATAAAGGAATTTCAATAACATTCTGATAACAATTTCTACGGAAATTATAAAACTGCTTCACACACAAAATTTTCTTGTTTACAAATTTAGGAATTTGAGGTGGTTTGGTTAAAAAGCACAACCATTTAGCCTATTTGTTCTTTAGGGGT
>JAZHPH010000839.1:0-20189 GCA_037356405.1 Nasonia oneida | reverse complement strand
GACACAGGATAGGGCAGCGTGGAAGGCTTGCGTGGATGAGGCGATGAACTTTCGAGTTCCAAATGCCACGTAAAAAAAAATGGAGTGCCTAATATTCTCACGACTTTCCTCTTGACTTTGCGTGACCTCGTAAAATGTTTATTACCTTGAGTTTTTAGGAAAAGCGTCTTGTGTCAGCTCACCTGCTGCTTTTCGTCGCCTGCGTACTGTCATGTGTAGCTTTTCCCGATTTGTTTTCGGGGGAGCGTGCTCGACCGACGCTTGCTCTCCGCATAGCTATTTTGATTTTCGTCGCTTTTCGTGAGGAATATCGCTACTCGTTTAGTGACATCTTTTTATTTCGTCGCCGTCATTTTTTTCTTGGCGTTAGCCATTCTTTCGGATGATCTTCGCCTAGAGTCCGGTTTGTCGCTACGCCTCTAATCCTATTTTTATAGGAATACGTTGTGATGGAAAATACTGCTTCTTGCGGCTGCTGCGATGACGATTCGTGTGATGACGTATGTGTGTTTCTTGTTTCGTGCGTAAAAATTGTGTGACCTATTTAAATTGGCGTTGTAGGCGCGTAATGGAATCGGGGATTCCATTACAGACCGATACCCGTTTCTCCATTTTTGCATTTTTTCTCATTCGAAAACTAACAGGTCTAGAAAGCTCTCTCACAACTATTAAAAGTCAAAATTCTAATTACCTAAAACCTTGACAAAAAAGCCAAAACATTTATCACTTTCTCCATGTAAAAATATGCTAGAAACCAGAAATACAATGTGTTAGAGATAGTAGTTTCTGCGTAACTGGCTATAAGTAAAATTTGACCTGCTCAATTAAAAAATTCGCATGAGCCTGGATGTGAAAATATGAACGAAAACAGTTAAATCAGAATCATCTAGGTAACATGTCTAGTAGCCTTTTTACAATTCAAAGAGCATTGTATAATGATAGACTTAAACTTACTGACTCGGATACTGAACTTTTCTTTAAATTCACCTCTCAAACCTCACCGAGGGCGATTTTGAGCACAGAGACACAGTATATCTTCAAACTCTTTATTATTTTAATTGAACTTCTAACTGACATTTCAAAAAAAACTAAATAATATTCATACACTTTATTACTACTTCAAATAGGGTTAGGGTGACACTTTTCAATACACATGTTGTAATACTACACACTCTTAGTAATGATTAATTTTTACTAAAATTTCTTGCTAGTTATATTACATACATTTTATCTGTTATCAAGGTTTCCACATTTCATTTTAAACACCTCAAACATTTCTACCAGGGTTATTAGTTATGACTGTTTTGAGGTTTATGAATTTAAAGCGCGGTTCTGATCTCGTTGCCTAGGCAACCAACCAGCAACCAATCTGAATCGCGTATTAAATGCTTCACAACAAAGGCCATCATTTTTTTAAGAGAGGAACAAGTGAATTTGACTGAAAAAAGTTGTGTTGAGCAAGTATGTTATGTAATATAAGGTCACTTCTTATGAATATCAGGTCCAGCGCACACTGTGAATTTGTTCAGAATTTAATTTTCTACAAAATAGCTAGAATACTTTTATGAAAAAACCTTTTTGTAAAAAATATCTCAGAAAGAATTGAAAAATAAACACATTTTTTATCAAATACAATAGGTGTTCGCCCTGGTTATAAGACGATTCTTCAAAACTCTTTATACGGGGCGAGTGCCTAAAAAATTGCGCTTTATGGTGTATAATAAAAGAACGACGAACAATAATATTAATTTTTCGCGGTAAAAAGATAGGTAATTTGATTCTCTTTCAGGTACATATCAAACAATTTACTTTTATTAACTTTTCTAATAACTTTATTAGAAAAAACTAAAATATCAAAACTAAAAAATCACTATAAAAAACGCATACACAAAATGTAAAAACGCCCTTTTTCCCACAATGTTCTAGTAGAAACAAAGTAAATGAGACTTGGTTATTTAAAATCCACTGAGCAGAAGCTGAGATACAGGCGTCTACATACGCATACACACAAACATACATCCGTACGGACATTTTCCAAAAACACTATTTTTCGACTAAAAATGCATCAATACACACTTACCACATGTTTTTATACAAACTCCAAAAATTACTATTACAAGGCTTCCTTAGGAAGTAAGCAATAATGATGATTCCAATAAGATATATACAACAAATATCGTATATCATGAAATATTAAATAAATAATAACTAATACAATATGTCAGTTATTGTAGAAAGATGTGTGAATGGATTCACGGCACACAGATACCTTAAGTATACTTATTATTAATTTATATATATTTACTTCTACTATTATATTAAACAAAAATATCATCTTCTTTTTTCGATATATTTGGGCAACATGTAAATAATGCGCTATGAATAATAAATAATAATAAAAAAATAAAATATGTCAGTTGCTTACAAAAGATGTAAATGGCTTCACGGCACACTGGAAAATTTGAATAACCAAAAAATTATAAGGCCCAAAAATTTTAAAAGCTTAAAAATATTAAGGTTAACAATTTTAAGACTCAAAAATGTTGAGACCCAAAAATTTTAAGGCCCAAAAATTTTACAGTCCAAAATTTTTAAGGCCCAAAAATTATAAGGCCCAAAAATTATAAGGCTCAACAATTTTAAGGCACAAAAGTATAACCGCCTTGTAGCTAATGTTCAGGTGTCAGGATAACTCCTAGATGTTAAGTTATTGAGAAAAGATGTAAATGGCTTCATGGCAAACAGGTACATTAAGCACTTGTATATAATAGTAGATTTTAAAGGAGATCGCAGATGAGATCTCGCATTAAATTTTATATTAAAATAGCATCAAAGAGGCAAGGGCAAACATTTTGAAAAATAATAATTAGGGTAAAAATAAGAAATTTTAAATTTATTAACTGAGATTTTAAAATTAAATGATTATAGAACAAAATTGTTGAATTGAATTATTGCGAAAGAGGATATTTGTGGTTGAATTATTGCGAAAGGGATATTTGTGGTTAAAATATTGTAAAAGAGAAATTTTGAAAAATTCAAAAGTCAGTTTTTAAAAATTATACCCTTTAATATTTTGGGACTGAAAATTTCACCTTTCGTTATAAATCAATTCTTAATTTTTTCCTTTTAAATCTTTATATTTCAAATTTTTTACCGATACCCAAACTAATTTATTATGCATTTGAATCTACAAATTATTTCTCAGCACGAGGAAAGAATGCGAGCGTTCGAGGCGACTAAGTCGATCAAGTGAACAGCACACTTGATATCCGAATCTGAATTCGGATAATATAACCGGCCAGAGTGAAGCCGGTACACTACTCGATGTCTTAGATTTAGCGGCTAGACACAAATTAGACGAATTTATAAATTTAGTCGACGAAATCGAACTCGACAAAGCATTAGCTGACTTGCGGTTAGACACAGGAGGACCAATTACAGACAGACTAGCGAGGTTACGCAGACGGTTAAAAGGAAAATATCACGAAGGTGACCTTGCACTGACATACCCCTCCCCACACGTATCCCGCGAGCAGCGCAACAAAGCACTAGAAGAAGCATTTCTAGTACTATTCGAGGACGCAAACCCCGAGAACTTACAGGATTATTGGGCACGTAACGACGCGAAAATCACGAAGCAAACGGGAAATGTGAGCAGCACAATCTAAACGACTCACTAGCCGCGATCAAGAATCCAACGAAGGAAGACACGCAGAATCCAGGCACGACCATATTTTTTATGGTTACACTGCCTACGGAGACTCCAATCCGCATAACGCGAGAAGTTACAAGTTTCTGGTCGAGAACAAGTAGCATGGAGGAAGAGAACGCGTTAATACGAGAAGTACTCGATAAACAAACTAGCAGCCACCCCCTTAGCAACGGTACACTGCATAAACCCCGCGAAAGAGATCTCGACGAATCGTTAAAGCACACCAAATTATCAGCGCGCTAGGCGGAATTAGATTAAAAATACGACAATTTTCGCGCTCGGAACGAGCAACTGAACCGATGAAACGAGCGCTACTAAAGAGAGAATATGGGATGTTAATTTCAGCGGCGACGGTAAAGGTCTATCCATAGATCAAATTTTAGTACGTGTAGACAGCATTAACGGATTCAGAATTACTCAGATGCTTGCCACTATTAATAAAGGACCCGGCAATAAACACATTCTGCGTAAATAAAGACAGATGGCAAACTTAAACGGATTTTAAAATCGATATGTGTGCACAATTTCGATCGGAAAATTACGGGGAAAATTTTGAAGACGAAATACGCGAGAGAAACTAAAACTGCTCGAATTAATCAACAATTATATCAACGCGATGCTCATACGGTTTAAACAATTACCGGAATCGTGGTAGAAAGAGAAAAAAATTAACCGAATTTACGGCAACATGCGCGGAGAATTTTTCACAATGTTTAAATCGTACGAAACAGGCAAACGAGCCAACGAAAAATCGCCAGCAGTCGCATCAATTTCCCCTAACGAGAAAGAAACATGCGATGAGTCGAACAAACCAGAACCGTCGGTAGATGCAGTAGAAGTCCCGACGGTGAACGAATTCACAAGAATTTTAAAACAAGAATTAAATAAAATAAAAGCTTCGCTGAAAGACTCGATCAACGAACGAATCAAATCAAACCTACCGCAAAATAACCAAAATAGCACGCAAGGCAGCAACGCAAACCCCCGAAACAACGGTCAAAACCTCAATCAGGGAGATTCGCGTGATTACGGAAACAACGCAAGCGAAGATAATCAAAGTAATAAAAACAGAGGCTACCCTGCTAATAATAAGTGATTGCAATCGATTGAGAAAATTTCAATTCATTTCTATTGCAATCCTTAATTCGCAGTATGCAAATTAGAACTAATTCAAAGAAGATGGTTATTAAAAAAAATTGAAAATTATTTACAATAAATCATTGAATTTAATTAAATCTTATTTGTCAGTTTAGCCAATCCTATCGGTTTCAATCACCTGGAATACTATATAACTGAATAATATTGAATAAATCTCAATATAACAATATTTTTAATTAGTTTTAATCGATTCAAATTATTTCTAAAAATAATGTCTTGCTTAACAATTTTAATTGCTATTTTGGAAGAAAAAGATAATAGTTTTCAATTGATACCAATTGATTACAATTGCAATGCTAGAAAAAAACTATTCATTTAAAATGCTCCTATTGCTTTCAATCGACTTCAAGATTATGCAATTGAATAATATTAAATTAATTTTACAAAAGAAAAATTTGTTATCCGTTTTAATTGATTTGAATTTATTACTCTGTATTTCCTTTGAATTACAATTATGAATATTTAATTATTATTATTATGATTATGATATATTTTAAATTATGATTCTAAAAATATTTGCGAATATTAAATAACGCAGCTGTAGTAATAGTAATATATTCTTTATTCCTGTATAGACTTTACATCTGTTTACGTGTTTTCATTTACATTTACATATTTTACATACATACATTTTGTTATCTTATTACCTATTATATCACATTTTTTAATCTATGTTTACAAAGTTTTTTTACATCTACACATTTTTACAATAGTTACGCCGCTTTACAACTTTTCTACGCTGTTTTTCCCTGCTTGTACATCCCTTATATCCTTATACTTCCCCTCTTTCCTAACCTTCTCCCCTCTACCCGTGCCCTTTTCTCGCCTTTTCCTACGTTTTATTTGTTTTTATCGGTCTTCTGTACAACTCGTTTCCTAACCCTTTCCTCCCCTCTCGCCCGCATTCTCTTTTCGCCTACTGTCCCTTACTCTAGCTATTTTTTCGAACTGGTGCGCAAACATGCCTATTTTTTCATTTGGATTTCCTTTTAGAATCTTTCCCAGTTCCCTCACATTCTCTCCTTCCTCTCCTGATAGTTTTTTTTCATCCACTTCCTTTATCAATTCCTCCTCTATTTCTTTTCTCGCTTCGATACAGCTCCAAATGTGATCCAAAGTTTCCTCTTTTTCCCCACATACCCTACATTTATTGTCTATGAAACCTTTGCATTTTTCCCTACCTACGTTCCCACATCCCATTGTTCTTTTACAAAGCCGCTTATTTCCTTGTTTTTCCAGTATCTTTCCTTTCCTAAATCGTCTTTCCAGTTTTTATACTCTGGACAGTAGTTTGACTTTTCTATCTTTTCCCAGTCTCTTTGTATTTCCTGTTCTAATTTTATTCTTATCCCTCTTTCTAGTCTATCCTTTATTTCTGCTAATTCTTCCCCCCTTTTGCATTCGTACATTAATTTGATCAGTGCCTGATCCCCTACCTCCTCCATTGCTCTCTCTAACTCCCTTCTCCACTTCGATGGATTTTTATTTAGAATTTTCCTTAGCTCTTCCTTTAGGCATATTCTTGGCCACCTTTCCTTCCCCATTCCTAGTGTGTACAATAGGTATTTGCTTGCTCTCTTCCTCGTCTCTATCTCTAAACTGTGCTTTCCTGCTTCCCTTCTCCATAAATACCCCGGCGTATTATTGTTTAGTCCCATTCCCATCTTCATGTATCTACTCTGCACTCTCTCTATCTCCTCTCTCCTACCCCATCCCCATATTTCTGCTCCATATAAGCCACTAGATTTCACAATAGATTCCAGCATGTAAGTTCTTCTTCTTAGACTCCCTATTTTTGCCCTTTTCCATATTCCCCACACCATATTTGTTGCTCTCCTTACTTTCCTAGCTAATTTTTTTACATGCACCCCATACGAGTTCGTCGACGTGATCCACTGGCCTAAATATTTATATTCTTTCACTATTTCTAGTTCTTTCTCATCATATACCCATTTGTCTCTCCTATTCCTCCTTTCTCCTTTCTTAAAACACATTATTTTTATTTTCTTTGTGTTTAGTGTCATACCGTTCGCTTTACAGTAGCTCTCTAAATCCTTTAGCATGCTTTGCAGTCCCTCCCTTGTGTCCGCTAGTGCGATCACATCGTCAGCAAATTTGAGACAGAAAATTTTTACCCCACCTATCACCGTCCCTCCCTCGTTTCTCATCACCCATTTTTCTTCCAGATCCTCTATGTATATGTTAAATAATGACGGGCTTAACGGGCATCCCTGCCTTACCCCTTTTCTTGACCTAAAGCTTTCCGTTGTCTCCCTTCCCACTATAACCTCGTTTTTTGTCTCTCTGTATATTCCCTTTATTAAATTTAGAATTTTCCCCTTGATTCCCTTCTTCTCTACCTTTTTTAACAGTATCTTTCTATCTACCGAATCAAACGCCGTCTTGAAATCTATCAATGCAGCGTACAATTGTCCCCCTTTTCTCTTTATTTTATTTCCTATTATAGTATTTAGTGTGAAAAGATGGTCTCTCGTTCCCCTCCTTCCTCTAAATCCTACCTGGCTTTCCTTTATTTTCCCCTGTGTTTCTAATCAATCGTTTAACCTGCTTGCTATAATATTTGTCAGAACCTTGTATCCCGTGTCCAGTAACGACACTCCCCTGTAGTTAGTCACCTCATCTTCTTTTCCTTCCTTGAATATTGGGCAAATCCTAGCTGTCTCCCACCCTTTTGGTAATTTTCCTTCCTTTAGTATATCGTTCATTATATCTGTTAGTCCTGCTAACCCCTTTATTGGCAACCCTTTTAAGAACTCTACCGTTATCCCATCTTCTATTGCCCCTCCTACCCCCCTTTTTTTCTTGGCCTATATTTCCTTACAGCCTCCACAAAATTCTTGTATGTTTTTGCATTTTTCTATTTTCTCCCACCCCTTTTCCATTTCCGCCTTTTTTTCTCCCCCCTTATTTTTCTTAGTATTGCTCTCTCTTTTTTCAGCTCCGTCTTATCCCTATCCTCTATCGTTTCCAGCCATTTCTGTAACGCTTTAAATATCCTTTTTTTTCTGTTCTTTAACTTCCCGCATATTCTCTATAGATTTTTTCCTCATTTCTTCCGTATCTACCCTTAAATTTAACATATCTGCTATCTCCTCTATTTCTTTTTTTAAGTCATTCCATTTTTCCTGGTTATTTCCCTCTTTCGATTCCGATACTTCCCATCTTTCTCCCATTATTTGCCTGTATTCCAATCCCCTTCTCCCTTTCCATTTGAGCTTCTTTTTCACTTCTTGCTCCTCTTCCTCATCCGACCTTCCAACCCTCTCCCTTCTTTTGATTAAGAAAGCTATCGGTAGGTGGTCTGATTCTATTCTTTTCTTTACCTCCATTTCTTCTATTATGCTTTCCTTTTCTGTTTCTATTTCTAGTACTAGATCTATCACCGATCCTGTTCCCTCCCCCGTATAAGTTATCCTCCCCTCTTTATCCCCTTTCGTCATCTCATTTCTAATTTTTAAGCCTATAACGTTTTGTCTTTTGATTCCCTTTTGTTTTCTCCGTACTGATCTCCTTCCCCTTGCTGTTGCGCTATCCTGGCATTGAAGTCCCCTGTTATCACCACTCTCTCCCCTCTATTGACCCCTTCTTGTACTATCTCTTCTAGGTCCTTTCCTATTTTATTCATGCCCACATTATTGTAGCAAGTTATCAGATTCATGTTCTCGTTCCCTTCTATATCAATGTTTTGTAAACTTATACAGTAATTCCATTCTTTTATTTCTACCTTTTTTGCAAGTTCTTGTTTTATTCCTACCACTATCCCACCTTTTGCCCTCCCTCTATTGCTTTCTCTTTCCGCTGCATTAGCTTCCCGTTTATACCACTGGTCTAAAGTTTTTAATAATCCTCCTTCCCTTTCTTTTTCTAGCCAGGTTTCCTGTAACATTATTATATCTTGCTTTCCTAACATGTCCCATGCTTCCCATATTTTACTTATTCCCGCTATGTTCCACGTTATTATTTTGATCGTCCTCTCTTCTTTTTCCTTCTTTTCCCACTCCCTTCCGAAAAAGCATTTTCTCATTTTCTAGTTGCCCTTTTCGTTCGTTCCAGAAATACCATTTTCCTTCTACTTTAATCTTCATGTAGCCTATTCTACCTCCAGCCCTCTTTTTCTTTCACTTTCTTCAATTTTTTCAAACCACTTTTGTATCTCCCGTTCTCTAGGTGTAAGATCATCCTCTATCTAAATGTTTATTCCCTTTAGTATCTGTTTCCTTCTCATTAGTTCTACTTTGTTTTTGAATTATTCTAATTCTAACAGTACCCCTCCCCCTATTGCTCTTATTCTACTTATATAAATATCCATTCCCAGATTTGTTTTAATTATTTCCTTTTCTACATTACCCGTTGTTCTAACTCCTCTTATAAAGACTTCCTGTTCTTCTAACGCTTCAGGTATCTCCTCTAAATAATCCCTGTTTTCTCTATCTATTTCCTGCATCTCTCTGCCTGACGTCGTTCCCTGAGATACCTTCTCCCTACTATCTTTTTCCTGACTCTCATCCTCCTCGTAGTCCTCTGTGTACTGTGAGTCTACCTCCTTTCCATCTATTTCATGTCCCTTGCTTTCCCCTATTTCCCCTGCTCCCCCTCTCCTATCTGTCTCCCCTAGCATCATTAACTGCATTTTTCCCTTTAGCTCTTCTAACTCTGCTTCCAATTTTCGTACTTTCCTTTCTGCTTCCTCCCTCCCCTCCGTTATCTTATTTTCTAGATTCGTATTCCTAGCTACCACCTCTCTTGTTTCTTTCTCGAGTTTTTGCATCTTTTCTTTCCATTCTTTATTGAGTTCAGCCCTTTCTTTTTTCATTTTATCTATTTCCTTTCCTAACTCCCTGTTCTTTTTAGCTTCCGTATCCAATCGTTCTACTACCCCCTTCAATTCATTTTCGATTTTTTCTGTCCCTAGCTTTACATTTTCTATCTTATATTCTAGTTCTTTAGCTAACCTTATTTCTACCATTGAATCTTCTCTCTTGTCCTCGTGTGCTGCATCCCTGGCGCCCTCTGTTGACTCCGCCTCCAAGCCTCCTTCTTTCTCCTCTCCGTGATCCGTCCGTTGATCCGCTGTCCTCCCCTCTTTCGTTTTGCTGTGTCGGTAAGTACGAATTCTTCTCCTTTTCTTTGTCCTCTGCCGTTCCTGTTGCCGCTTCCCCGGGTACTGCTTCTTTGTCCTCCTGACGATTTTCCTTTTCCGGTTCGTCTACTTGCCCGTTGTCTTTCCTGTCCCCTGCCTCTCTGACTTTGATGTTCTCATTTTTTGGTTGTTCGTCTCCATGCGTCTTTACCGGAGATCGCTACACTCTGCCTCTTCCGAAGACCACCTCGAACGCGCAGTTTCCTTTCTCGAGGAAATTTCTCATTTGGTCTGTCTGCACGTTCGTTTTTTCCTCTTTTCTCGGCCTTCCTCTCCTTCTGGTGCCGTTCTCCGCTGTTACTTTGCCTACGGCGTCGGCCATCTTCCCGCCGCGAACCTCACACTTTCCTTTCGATTTTCTTTCCGCCTTTCTCTTCTTCTATTTTTCCTCCTCCTTCGCACCTTTTATTTGCTCTCCTTCCTCCTTCTCTTAGCTTCACTTTTCTATACTTTTTTTGTTTCTTACTTTCCTTTTTCCTCGGAAAAATCTTATTATAGCCGGAGCCCTTTTTCGCGCGTACGCTCTCTACCAAGCTCCGACCTAACCTCTAACGCAGCTGTAGTATAATAATGACATTTATAATTAAATGAATGATAAATATTAAAGTATAAAAAGTCTCTCTTAATCTGCATCACTCAATGGATCACTTGCAGATTCCATTTCGGAGAGATGAATAGTGCTGCTATCAGAAATACTATCCTCGTCTGGCTGGGCTGCAATGAAAGCAAATTTTCCTGCGTCATAACTTGTTGATGGTCTTTCTTTATCCTCATCAATAATCTTCTCTTCTTCTCGTAAACTGTCGTTGACAAAGGAGTTTTCAGATTTATTTTCCTTATCCTTCGTCTCTTCCTGCATTTCCCTATCCTCTTTCACTTCTGTGTTTACTGATTTTTTAGCATTCAGCTCTACATCAGTATCCACTTCCTGGATACTGTCGTCTTTCTTTTCGTTTTTTTGTTTTCCTTTTCTTAGCAGGGTCCTTCGATTTTGGTGGAATGTCTCCTTTTTCACCTTGCTTTTTGTAATAAGCTGTTTTTGCCGAAACGTACTTGTCTAAAAGTCGAATTTCTTCTAAAATGTCGCCGTCTTCTGGAGCAAGTCAAACATTTTTAAGCCAGTAATTGTAAAAATCTGTAAATAAAAAAATCAAATTTTAATTACTAAAAATAAGCGATAAAAGAATATCTCTCCTTTAAGTTATTGCGGTGGGTATTATTTTTATCAACTTTTAAAATTTCAATTATTAATATTTAATTGCTAAAACTCAGTATTTATGTTGAAAACTAATAATTGTTAGTAACAGATTAAGAATCAAAAAATCAAGCAAATAAAGGATAAATTACATAACTAAAGGGTTCAGAAAACAATCAAATATATATACCTTGGCATGCTTGTAACTTCGTTTGATCTAATTGCTTTATCACTTTTTGTTTTCCATCACTTTTTTTTGTTTTTCAGCGTTCTTTACTAGGTTTTCCAGACTTTGTTGATGTCATTAAAACTGTCTCCCCGAATACAGCTATGAGAATTCTATCTACGCATAAGGATGGTTTATTATTGGCTTTATTTGATACGCCATTGTATACTCCTTCATCTATCCATACATTTCGTCCTATATGCACCTATGCAGAAAACGATAAAGAATAAATAGCCCAATTGCTTATTTCGAATGACGAAACTTTTTATACTAAATATTTATTTTACCTTCTGGTCAGATTTCCGTAAAAACCCTATTTTATTAAAATTTTTGTTGTAGTTCATTTCAATTTCATTGGTTGTCTCATTAAGCTGTTGTTGAACATCTATAAAGAAATTGGTATTTAAAAAAAAATTCATCTATACGGAAAAAGCATATTTATTAAAAATATACCAAAGCAATGAAGTTATAGACATGAAGTGCAAGCTCTTTTGGTTAAAGTTAATAGAAGTCGACTGGAAGATTACTTATCGACTGGAATTTAATAGTGAATCTTAATTACACTTTTTCCATTACAACTTACTGATTAAATGCAATAAAATGCGAGAAATATCGATACAGTTTAATAAAACGGTATATGAAAAATTGTAATTGAAATCGATCGACATATTATATTTAAATTCTATCGACTTATATTAATCTTTATTTATCGTATTTTATCGAACTTTATCAAGTTCTAACGCAAAAAAAGGAATTCAGATTCATTATTCAAGTCGATTGAAATGTTATCGACTTGAATGGTGAATTGTATTGACTTAGTTAACAGTCGTTCTCTGTTAGAAAAAATAACCATCATCCCTATTTGTACATATATGTCTCAGTTTTGCAAAAATTTTCTACGTCCTTAGAAATACAGTATTGTAAAATATATTGTGCGGCGAGGCCGTAGAGTATTATGATTTTGTATACCGATTGATAGTGGAAAATGATGAAGAAAAGCCCCATTACTACTTAAATAACACCATATCGTCGGTTCCTACAAAGACTAACATAGTACTCAAAAAAGGCTTATATTTAAATTTACTATTTTTAGAGCACCAGAGTGAAATAAATTCGTCCAGGACCTAATATACGAATTTAATTCGTATATCCTTGAAGTTTAAAAGGTATTGGACGAATTCATTTTTCTCCGGATCTAAAAATGGCAAATTAAAATAGACCTTTTTGAGATGTGCTAGTATTCGACACGGAAGCAGCGATTTGTTAAAAATAATCTATATAATGAATCGATAAGATCTCGTATCCTAAATTCAGTTTCATTTTCTAATACCTTAGGCAACAAAACTAATTCATATCATATTGTTCGCATGCAATGAAATTAAGTAACCAAATCAATTATATATTTCAATAAAACCCTAGTGAAAAGTTTAAAATATATACAAACGTAAGAAAATGTAACAAAGTGTCTAAACATATTTTATAAGGAAGGCGTAGAAAATGTTTTATATGTTGGAAGAAGTAAATCGACGAAAATTAATGAAACAGAATCTTGTTTTGAATACAATAAATGTATATATAAATCTTCGGTATATCATAGTAGTAAATATAAGCGAGCACAAAAGACTGATGATACTGTTATACAATTGGTAACCGGAGAATATCGTATAGTACAAATTTTAGATATACAAAACACTTGTCATTTCAGCGTATCATTATTCAATATTTTCGAGGATTATCCTTTTGAAGGAGTTACGCATATAAAAAAAATAAAATCTGAAGAAACCACAAATACTGTTATTAAGGTAATTAATGATGTTAAGTGTAAAGTTATCATAGTAGATGTTAAAAATGGGCGCTATTTATGTACATTATCAACCCTGGTAGAAACGTAAAGAACTGATTCGCCATCGGTTGGCCAAACCCAAACGACTTGGCCAACGGTTTAACCAACAGTTACCCTTAAATACTGCTTATTTCGTCACATTACAAGCGGTTCGGATATTAAACAGATGGTTAAATTTGAAATACTCGTTCGAGGTTAGATTCGATTTAGGAAACCTAGGTAGCGCGCTCCGTGACTTTCGATGTATAGATGTAAGTTCTTGAAGATGACGAACACGTCACTCGGGTCTCTCGTAGACGATGTCTAGGTCTTCGACGAAAGGAAAATAATATAAAATATAGGTAGCACGCTCTGTGGAAATAATTACTATACAAGACTTCAAAAAATGTTTGAAAATATTTGAAAATTTTCGGAACATTTTGAAAATGTTTAAAATTTCCTTAATTTTATATTTCACTAATAAACTGCGATTTGTACTCAGAACTAGACTGGATATAGGAATCATTACTAGCCGCTGAGGTTCTTGGACACCTGGACATCGTCTATGAGACTCGCGGGTAACGTGCCATTATCTTCGAGCAGAACTTACAACTACACACCGCAAACCACGAAGCGCATTACTAAGCCTAACATTTTTTCCCATAATAAACACCTGGACAACATTTTTTAGAGTTCCGGGTGACCTGAACAACAACATTCACGTAGACATCAAGAGCTTAGCATATTCTATATATTTATTATATAGGTATATCACAAACCGAAATTATAAATCAGTTTAATAGTATTAAAATTTCATAACCTTAAATTACTACATTTTAAATTTTTCCGAACCGTTGGTTAAATGTTGGCTTATATTCATGATAAGCGTTGGCCAACATTTTTAACCAATTCTTAATTCACAGGCCATTTTGGTTGGTTTATTTTCTACCAGGGAAATACAATAGAAATACAATAAGAATGTTTGTTAAGTACAATTTTATTGTACAATTTTTATTGTTTTTATCAAGCACTCTAATGAAAAAACGGTATTAGTTACATTCAAAGCCAATAAAGAGTCTGAGTAAATTCTATCAACTTCTATTGAGTTTTATTAAAAGAGCCTTCTTCAAGCACATTGAAATCGATCGATTGACGCTATACCATTAAAAGCGATTGATTTTTTATTCTGATTGAAAGAAAATTAAATGCAATATGGTTATATATCTATATTTATATATTCAAAACTATTATTGTAAAGCTTTATTCATATCCATTGAAATTGATTCATTGTCAATACACTTCGTCGTATTAGAAATAATTAAGCAATGAATTTATTAAAATCGATTAAAGTTAATTGATTGTGACCGTGAAATTATTTTATTAAAAGCGATTAATTCTGTTGTTAATTGAAAGGGATTCAAATTGATTACTGTTTTATTTTCATTTGGTATATTCAAAACTATTCACAGAATGATGTATTCAAGTTTATTAAAATCGATTCATCATCAATGCACTTCGTCGTATTAGAAATAATTAAGCAATAAATTTATTAAAATCAGGGTAAAGAAATAGCTCGAAGGTTAGGCTCGAAAATTAAACCGTCGATTTGCAAAAACGCCATAATGGCGAACGGATCTATCAAGGGCGAAATGACCGTACCGACGGAAATCGCAGGAGTAAGCAAAAAAGCCCGTTATACCGACCGATCTTATACTCGGGCTCAACTAATGCGTTTTTTTCAGTATGCAAATTGACGCAAGCCGAGATTCATTCAAACTTCCAGGCCGCAAAGATAAAAAAGAGATAGCATTCGATGTGTGGTCCCTCGATACGAGTGACAACTCAGTCAACATCGCAACCTGCGGATTATCGGAAATCACAGCTGATTAGTAACCTCAAATTGATGACTTAAGGGGGCCTAACCACCTTAAAATAATTATTACAATAATATCTTGATTTTGTAAAACTGAATGATTTTGTATGCCAAATTGTAAAGTAATTATTTAATTTAATATTATAATGTAAAAAACTGTAGAAATAATTTTTTATATATGTCTCAATCGATATATTCTCTTAAAAACTGCTGCAGTGTAAAACATGCTATTTTTTTGAGTACCGCAGAATTCAGACTAAACGGATCAATGAATTCCCTGGTGGAAAAAATTCGTTGTGCCAAATCGTGCTGAATCAAGCCAAATTGTGCCACACTGTGCCTCGCTGTGCTAGATTGTGTCAAATTGTGCTACACTATGCTACAGTAGTGCCATTTCGGACATTTCGCATAGTTTGGCATAGTCTGGCATAGTTGGGCACAGATTGACACAGTTCGGCACAGTATGGCACGATTTGGCATAACTTGACACATTATTAATTTAAAAAAAAAATACTTTTCTGAAATTTTTACAGAAAAGTTAGCATAGTTCGGCACAACATGATACAGTCTGTCCCAATGTGGCGTAACATGACACAATGTGGCATAAAGGCTTTTAATTATTTTTTAATTTTTAATAATTCTATCTCAACTTTTAACTGTTTAAACATGCTTAATTATTCCTAAAAATGATCAATTTTATTATTATAAATGAGTTGTGCTATTTTTTCTCCACAATGTGCCACACTATGCCAAAGTGTGCCGAACTATGCCAAACTGTGCCAAACCGTGCGAAACGGCATACTTTGGCACAGTTGACACAATTTAACACAGTTTGGCACAATTTGGCACAATTATCATTTCCACTAGGGTTGTACCAAACCAAGGCTTGTTCTGTTCATTAGACATCTCTCTACGGAGTGAGTGTGGGATTTTGTAAAATACTGAATGCGTATGAAGTTATAGCTTCTTAAAGCCCAAATTTTTGTATTTTTTTATATTTTATTGAAATTTTTAACTTTAAAAAGCTATAACTTTATACGCTTTCAGTATTTTACAAAATCCCACACTCACTCCGTAGAGAGATGTCTAATGAACAGAACAAGCCTTGGTTTGGTACCATTCATTGATCCGTTTAGTCTGAATCCTGCGGTACTCAAAAAAAAATAAGGGTATTGAAAAAAGCATTATTAGTATAATATTTAAAATAATACAAAAACGTGTTTTTATTATTTTTCTGAAATTTGCATCATAATTCTGTATTAAATATATTAAAATATGTTGTTCTACTACTTTTTTACATTTATTTGGAGTTCTAGCACTATACTTTAACTTTAGTAGATCATAATCCGTAAATCATAGGTACGTGTATTTACAAATTGGAATATGTTTTACATATCATTATAAATACTTATATAAAAATGTCTTATAATATATCTGTATTTAATAATGTAACTGCAGTTCTGTAAAACTTTTTATAGCTTATACTAAATTACTGTGTATACTGTTTATACTGTAGCAAAAAAAAAATAATTTTTATATCTACAATACTAGAATATTTTGAATATAATTTAGATACATTCATACATACCAATTTGATTAGAAATAACATTTTAGTGTCCGCCACTAACATAAGCAACATCATCAACAGTTGAAATGCGTAACAGTCTTCTCAATTTTCTTGCCTCTTTTGTATTACACTCTGCTTGTTTTTCAGCATCTTTGATACGTGCTTGATCTTTTGTTACTGCAGCGAATAACGCATTTTTGCCAGGCTTGATATTCAACTCTGACATAAGATACAGTATCCTTTCCAGCCACTTGAAAACATTATACAAGCTAAGAAGGCAGATATTTGTAGAGTCTCAAGTCCAACAAAGTCCATTTTAGGAGTAGTATTCCACAAAACATTATTAAAGGACTCATTAGCATTCTGAGTTTTTCCACCCAAACATTTTCTTAGAAGCTCTGGCTCCGACAATTTTTTAAATACAACCTTGATCTCGTTGAAAATTTCTTCTGGTAGTGTTATATTTTTCTATTGATCGACTAAAAATATCCACAATCGCTGAAGACACCATTGACCCAGAAGAACCCCAATGGTTTTTTGTACATGATGGTAAGTGTGCGCTGTACCAAATTTTCCATTCTTTAGTACCTTCTGATCCATGAACTTTTTCATACTGGTTGCATTGTAAACAGTAAGAAGAAAGAACTTCTAAATCAATAATTTTTCCACTTTCTTGACCCAAGATTGTAAAAACTCCATTGTAGGATCTATGACCTCGACGCTGCCTCCTACCATCACCTTGAACACCTATTTCTCGTTTACAAGCTACGATTTCATCTGGAGTATTCGTAACATCTGATTCATCATCTAACATATTTTCATCTAAATCTTCAATACTCAGTTGACTAATAGCTTCTGGATTAACACTTTCAGGTATGTCGAAGTTCTTCGTCTACAGCTTCAGATATAAACATCTTCAACTCTTGATGTAACTTCAAAAAGCACGTTACGTATTTTAGTAAAAGTTGCATTTTGAATTGGACGAGGACAGTTCATTACTCCACATAAAGTTCCCAACTTTCAAGGCCACCACCAACCAGTCTCATAGCTAGGACACTGCGTCTATTGATTTCAAAAATATTTGATTTTTTTACAATTTTTTTACAGTTGTGAAAATTCTTCTCATGTAAATACTTATCACATGTAATAGAATAATTGCCACCTAATCCATGACATTTTATTTCATAAAATTTTATATTTCCACCACACTTACACATCAGATTGTTCTCTAAGAAAGTAAACAAAAGTCTCATATCAAAGATTCTATAACCTTCGAAATCAACCTCAGGATAATCTAGAGACGACAGTTTACGGGCAGAAGAACTTTTTATTGTTTTATTAGCAGAACAAAATTTAGGTCTTTTTTTCTGCCGATATAATTTCCTGAATCAACTTTTCTGTGACGCTGTCTTGAAAAATCCATTATGCACACACTATATAAAAATATAAATTTATTATGAAAACACTGTTTTTATAGTATATATTTGTATACTATAACTTTATAGTATATATTTATAGTATTTTTATATTATAAATTTCACTATATCTTTTAGATATTAGATTTTATCAGATCCAATGAATGACATGTAAACATTGACATTAGAGGTTATGATATCCTTGTTGGTCTTATGAAAATTGAACATATATCTATATTTTATATCTATCGATATATGTATAAAAGTTACTGTGGCTGAGAGCGCCCCTGCTGCTCATGATGGTCTCTAGTCTTCATGAACAGTAGCGCATTTTTTTCGACCTAACGCTCTGCAGTTAGCTCGTAAGCTTAAATTCGGAATAAGGCCGTTACTGGTCACAGTCGAAAAGGAACAGCGAACAGATATACAGCTTAGATAACAGCTCGCTGTTCCTCACTTATATAGATATACGAACCAATGTTATCTTCTTGTATCTGTTCCTGTATCTATATCTGTTCCCTGTTCTTTTGTGCCTGTAACGGCCCCAACGGGCCTTATACATAGGTAAGTATAACTATAGATATGAGGAACAGCGAGCTGTTCCTTGTATCTGTATCTGTTCCCTGTTGTGGATATAGGTTGATTTATTTTACTTTTATATTACACACACACACATAAAAAAGTTTTAAAGTCAACGCATCTAGTAGAGCGTGAAATCTGTTGTAATATGTGAATTTATACAGCCGTAATACATAAAAAACATCTACTGGTTGACGACAATTTCGTGCAACGAGACAAGCTCGAGTAAACGTGAGCATGGTGCGCATGCCTCGCGTATATACTCTAAGCGCATACTATATGTATACTCGGCTCCGTGGAGTCAGACTATACGATACTGTACTATACTCTCTCTCTCTCTCTCTCTCTCTCTCTCTTGCCTGTTAGACTCCGAGCTGAAGGGATGTACTGCCGACTCGTGGCTTATGCCACTTACTTTCAACAATATATTTACAATTATTATTAACCTCACAGTGTCTTTATTTATCCACCACTCCAAAATAGTAGCAGTCCGTGATTAGTATGTCTGAATTTATTACTATACCAACCTTCGGGAAGGTATAGAAATACTTATAAAAAGTGAGGTTAGAAGAAAGGCCACGTGGAAAAGAAGTTAACGGTTACTGTTAACAAAGTGAATCGCACAGTAAAAAATTAAGCAGTGAAATAAAAGGAGAAAATTTCTCGATAAAAATTATATGCTTGTGAAGCATAAGAATTCGAATTTTTGTGTCGAAACGTCTGTCGTCAAAAAAAAAAAAAAAATTCAAGTGAAGATTAACCAGTTCAGAAAGGGTTAAAGTAAAAAATATATGCTCAGTGACGAAGATAAAATCGTCAGGTAATAAACAATAAGAAGATTATTGAAAATTAATAAAGATTAAAGTGCAATGTCAATAGATTAAAGTTGGCAAGTGAAAAACGTGGTGACGTGTAAGTATAGAGCACGTGTCAAATTTAGAGGTTAAGCACTTGTTTTCGTGGCTTAAACATATAGTAAAACAAGAGAATGAATTAGATGCTACAGATATTGAATTAATGATGAAAATAAGAAATAAGTGCAAAAGAAATAAATATGACTAAGCAGGCCAAAGTAGAAAATAATCTAATACCCGTATTTGACGGGGCGAATTACTCTAACTGGAAAATTAGATTAATGATTTTACTAGAATACAAAAAATGCAAAGATCCTGCAATCAGAGAAATGACGGAAGATGAAAAAAAGGACAAGGCCAAATAGAAAAAGATTGACCTCAAAGCAAGAACAATAATAATAAGTTCAATTTCGGATAAACAATTAGAGTATGTTGATGAATGCACAACGTCTCTTGAAATGATATAAAAATTCGATAAGATGTGTCTGTCACAGTCTACAGCTCTGCAAATAATATGCAGAAGTAAAATTGAGGAAATATTTTTTTTTCTTTTTTTTACGTGGCATTTGAACTCGAAAGCTCATCGCCTCATCCACGCAAGCCTTCCACGCTGCCCTATCCTGTGTC